>BQNB010106534.1:0-23370 GCA_026074375.1 Tanacetum coccineum | reverse complement strand
CCAAATTGAATCATCCATCATTAAAACCATTCAAACGCCCCCTACTAGAATTAATATCATCATTAATTATAAACGACCCTTACAACAATTTATTTCGAATTCATTATGCATCCGTCTAGTCAGTATAAATCATGTAATGAAATAATCATCCATTACTATCGCAATTGATCATACAATTGATCAAAGCCCCTACCATATTTGTATCAATTCATACCGATTTGAATCATCCGTTCATTAAAACCATTCAAAAAGCCCCTACTAGAATTAAATCCATCATTAAACTATCACAAGGCCCCTACAATTGATTAATTTCAATTTCAATTCATTTTGAAGCAAGCACGAGTTCTACGATCGATATAAATCACGATGGAACAATTCGCATCGGTCATGTGCGATTTTCATCACTTCCGCGTCCGTAAAAAAACTCACCGTTAGAGTTTTGAAAAACTCTCTCCATCTGTTGAAGCTTTTTAAAGCTTCTGAATAGCAGAGCCCCCGTCTGTTGAATCAATTTTGATTCTGAATAGCAGGCAACCATCCGTTACTATCACAATTGAAACATCACGTACCAAATTGAATCACCCATCATTAAAACCATTCAAACGCCCCCTACTAGAATTAATATCATCATTAATTATAAACGACCCCTACAACAATTTATTTCGAATTCATTATGCATCCGTCTAGTCAGTATAAATCATGTAAGAACAATTCGCATCGGCGGTGTATAATAATGTTTGTATTTTAGTAATAATGTAGCAATAATGTAAGGCATGTGGGCCAGTAGGCCAATAATGTAAATAACGTAAGCAATGATGTAAGTAGAAAATAATGTAGTGACCCGTGTCGGTCATCTAGTAGGATCTCTACTGTAGATGCCACTATTGCATCTACTTTATTGTACTATAAATAGAGGCCTCGCCTCAGAAATAAAGGTGTGAGTTTTTTGTGTGTTAAACCACCGTTAGAGTTTTGAAAAACTCTCTCAATCTGTTGAAGCTTTTTAAAGCTTCTGAATAGCAGAGCCCCCGTCTGTTGAATCAATTTTGATTCTGAATAGCAGGCAACCATCCGTTACTATCACAATTGAAACATCACGTACCAAATTGAATCATCCATCATTAAAACCATTCAAACGCCCCCTACTAGAATTAATATCATCATTAATTATAAACGACCCCTACAACAATTTATTTCGGATTCATTATGCATCCGTCTAGTCAGTATAAATCATGTAAGAACAATTCGCATCGGTCATGTGCGATTTTCATCACTTCCGCGTCCGTAAAAATGTGTATAATAATGTTTGTATTTTAGTAATAATGTAGCAATAATGTAAGGCATGTGGGCCAGTAGGCCAATAATGTAAATAACGTAAGCAATGATGTAAGTAGAAAATAATGTAGTGACCCGTGTCGGTCATCTAGTAGGATCTCTACTGTAGATGCCACTATTGCATCTACTTTATTGTACTATAAATAGAGGCCTCGCCTCAGAAATAAAGGTGTGAGTTTTTTGTGTGATAAACCACCGTTAGAGTTTTGAAAAACTCTCTCCATCTGTTGAAGCTTTTTAAAGCTTCTGAATAGCAGAGCCCCCGTCTGTTGAATCAATTTTGATTCTGAATAGCAGGCAACCATCCGTTACTATCACAATTGAAACATCACGTACCAAATTGAATCATCCATCATTAAAACCATTCAAACGCCCCCTACTAGAATTAATATCATCATTAATTATAAACGACCCCTACAACAATTTATTTCGAATTCATTATGCATCCGTCTAGTCAGTATAAATCATGTAAGAACAATTCGCATCTGTCATGTGCGATTCTCATCGACACCTTCCACCCTAAAAATCCTATGTGTATGGTAACATATGAGGCAGACACATGATTGTGTTTGAACCTCGGTTTCTTACTTTAGTACGTGGTCTGTAAGCTATACGCGTCAATTGGGCCGCATTTGATATGTTTTAGCAATTACATGAAAGCTATAACAAAACTCACCATAAGTTAAAAACCAGTTCATATAACTTTATCAAGAATAGAATATTATGATAATAGTATATGTCAATTCAACTTATTACACATTTATGTATAACAACCGAGGTTTCTTTAGACATCAAACTTGAACTCGATAAAAGTTAAAGCTAAATGAGCCCGAGTTGCCTGATATAATTTTACATTATTGCAAATCTTAAATATTTCAGCTAATAACACGTGAAACAAGTCCAAAAGTAAAGAATTACTCAAAGTTGATAACAACTTAGTAAGATGTTGTTCTCAATTCTATCCCACATCGACCAAAATATGAACATATAGACACTTTATATACGCTTGAAAATTGTATAAAACTTCACCCTTTGGGGACATCTGATAAAATTGGAATGATACGGAGAAGATTAGCATGGCCCCATCGAGAAATGGTCCAAATTTTTTTCTCCACCATTTTCTTAATCGTCGGAACCTAGTTTTTTCGTCTGCCCAGTTATCGGAAGATTACCATGGCCCCTCCGCACGGATCCATTTTCTTAATCGTCGGAACCTAGTTTTTTCGTCTGCCTAGTTATCGGAAGATTACCATGGCCCCTCCGCAAGGATGACGCGCACAAATAAAGAAATGGTTCAACTTTTTTTCTTAACCAAATTCTTGATCACCGTCAATTTTTTTTCTTAACCATTTTCTTGATCGCCACACACAAATCAAGAAATGGTTCAAATTTTTTTCTTAACCATTTTCTTGATCGCCGGAATCCTTATCATTGGCCCGATCCTAAAATGATTGCTAAGAATCGAAATGGTTGGGAATAAGTGCTAATTCACTTTGCTGGTCCATTTTAACAAATTGGGCAGGGTTCGTATCAAACACAGATGAGTCAGGCTAGGTGCAGTTGCACTAATGCTAGTTGCATACAGGCTTGTGTTGTGCAGTTGCAAACTTTAAATAGCTGTGATGAAATGCGGAAAAGCCTTTTTAATAAAGGGATAATTGTTTCTAAATGTATCAAAGTTGCCTAATTTTACTATGTTACGCAAGATCTTTTTATTTTTTTTAAATAATTCAAACACTGTGCTAATCCCTACTATTCTATGCACGTTTTATGTTTCCCGTTCTTTTTGATGACGTGGATTCTTTGACCATAGTTGACCCCGTTCAACTTTTTATAACCCATCATGGCCCACAAACTATCCCCAACGGTCCAATACCCACCCCTTTAAAACCCACCACCACCACCACCACTTATTATCTAAATCCCTAACCGACAATAACACCACCACCACCACAATGTCGTACGCACATGGAACTCCTCGAGTAACTGGCCAATACGTTCGAAGTCATTGTAAATGTGGACATCGATTGACTGTCAAAATAGCTTGGACAAAAGAGAATCCAGGAAAAAGGTTTATTGCATGCCCAATGTATGTAAGGTCATTTGAATCTGAGTGTATGTTTTTTGAGTTTATGTTTCATCATTTGAATCTGTGGTTTTTTTATTTGCATATAGGACAAATCAAAGAAGTGTGGTGTGTATGAATTTTGTGATGAGGATTTACCAAGTGACTACTATAGAGAATTGCTACTTGATTTGCATTCAAAGGTGAAGAAAGGTAACAATGATGTGCTAGCAAAAGATGAGAGATCAATGATTGAAAAAGAGTTGACTGTGATAAAGTCAAAACTACAATTGTATCACATAATTTTTCTCATTTTGTTTGGTTTATTGTTGGTTTTATGCGTTGTTTTAGGTATAAGGATTGTGTAGAAACTTGTAGTAATGTTACATAAATAGTTGTTGTCTAGTCTTTTGTAATGGAATTTGACTCTATAAGTCAAACTGTTATTAGCAATGTAAAATTTACAGTTTTCAAGATTATTTGTGCTGAGTATTATTTTCAATTTAAGGAAACACAGTAGAAATTAACAAAGTGAATATTGCATACATTAAATTTGACTTTACAAAGTCAATTAAGTTGATAGGATAATTGACTTTAAGGATAATTGACTTTACCAAATACCACAAAATAGGACTTTTAGTTAAGAAGCATACATACTGCAAGTTTTTCCATGCCCAAGTTAATACACAAAATAAGGCATCTAAAGTTAAAGATAATTACTGTTAAAAGCTTAATACACAAAATATGACATAGTAACAATTTAGTCTAAGTCCATAGCAATTTCTTGTGAGCTTCCTTCACCATGAACCTTTCTTGCCAATTTCCTTTTGATGATCCTCTCACTTGGTAACCTTTGTCTTGGTACAATTGGCCTTTGTTGCCGAACCCTTTGCACTTATGGTGAGACATCATTGGTTGCTTGACTGGGCATTTCTTGAGTAGGAATTTCCACTTCTGTTTGGCTTCCTTGGTCAGATGAAATGGCTTGGCTTGAAGTTTGATTTCCTTGAGTATCAACATCCATATCATAACTTACACCACCACTATCATCATTTCCAAACCACCTAGCAAATCCCATTATAACATTTTGATGCTTTGGTCTTGTTGAAAAACTACAACCACCAACTCTATTGAAGGCCCTTTTTTAAGATGGTGACCACTTCAACCCAGGAATATCACAACCCCTAACAACACCCCTACCAATACCACTCCCACCAGTACCTTGTACAAACCCACCCACACCACTTGTAGGCCCAACAAACACAATTGCAGACCCTCCAACATCAATTCCATCATCATGTTGATTTGTAGACTCATTCACACCTTCATCATCAATTAAAGTTGCAAACCTACCCAAACATGTTGCATTCACACCCATACCACTTTTAGACCTACCCACACCACTTCCAGACCTACCCAAACCAGTTGCATTCGTACCCACACCTGTTGCAGACCTACCCACACCAGACCTACCCACACCTGTTGCAGACCTACCCAATGGGTTTGCAGATCCACCTAATGGGTTTGCAGACCCACCTAATGGGTTTGCAGACCCACCCACATCAGCTGCATCTGCTTTTCTTGGCCTTCTAGCTTTTTTCTTTTCTATAACAGGTTTTTGAACAGGTGGAGCTTTACATCCTTTTTTGTTATGACCAACTTGAAAACAGTTTTGACATGTTACTTGACTACCTACCTTGGATACCCTTGTTCCACTTCCACCCTCATGACTTACCCTAATCCTCTTCTTCCTTGGCCTTCCTGGCATAACCCTTGGCTTTGGAGGTAATACTTTATAGAATTGACTTTGATCAGGCCAAAAATCAATGCCACCAACTGGACTAAGATAGTTGCGGTATGCGGCATAGTAAAGGTGCTTCCTAAACCAGTTTGGAACATACTATTCTGGCATCTTATTGATTTTGAAATTTTTTGAAATTGCATGTACACATGGCTAGCTGCCACATTCTACAACTACATGTCCTTGTTGACAAATCTACCTTCAATGCATCACTACCCGATCTTACCTCAAATGAATCTCCACCAGTATGAATAACATGCCAGAACCTACAGTTAAAGTTTAATGGGATTAGTATTTAACAACACTAAGTTCAATGTATAAAAGGAAATTTTAAAAAGTCATACCTTGTATGATTCTTCATTAAGTCAATCCTCTTCAAGATTGATGGACATATGTCAATAGTCCATGTAGCAGAAATCTTCCTCATAGTGTTCATCCTTTCAATCACAATTACTTTGATAGCCTTTAACATAGTCAGTAATGGTTTATTTCTCACACTCACCAAGACTGAGTTAAATCACTTACTGAATCCATTTTTAACAGATTCACACCCTATGTCTAATTCAAAAAATGCCCTGGACTAGGTCTTTGGGTCTTTGTCTATCAAGTATTGATAAGCACCAGGGTTTGCAGCCTTGATTTGTTCCATGATTTTATTGAACAACTAAGGATATGAAGCTTTAGAGACTGCCCAAAACAACTGCCTTAATTCTAGTCCACTATATTGCTTTCTAAAGATTTCATATATATGTCTAGCACACTGCTTGTGCTCAGCATCTGGCATAACTTGTTTTACATCCTCTATGAATCCTTTATGTTGGTCAGACATTAGTGTAAGACCCTGACCAGTTGGCATATCCAAATCAGCACCTAGAAGTTCTAAAAACCAACTCTAGTTCTCCTTGTTTTCTACATTGACAACGACCCAAGCAATAGGTTAAATATGGTTGTTCCCATCTCTTCCTATGAACCTTGATTAGGACTCTTTAAGAAACAACCATCAAATGCAACCACCCTTCTACACCCATTCTTAAACCCTTTTTTTAACCCACCAAAACAAACATAAAACCTATCAAAATAAGTCTTATCATCAGTATTTGTAACTCCTAGTTTAACAAGTTTAACAGTTGACCCTGGGTTAGTATCCAATAACTCTTTGCCATATGATCTAAGAAGCCTATAGTGTTCTTCATGAGTTTTCTCATACTCTGACAATGCCCAAATCTTTGCACTTCTATAATGATTAGGAGTTATGGTACATTTATACTTCTTCATGACTAGATCAGCTATATCACACAGCTTAATTTCATGATTCTTCCTAATTTTATCACCAAAGTGTCTTCCAATCCACTTATAGTCTACTAATGAACCAAACTTAAAATTTCTCACACAATTGTGTTATGGTTTTAAAGACTTAATCTGAAATGTTCTTTCATTAGTCATCCATGTAGCATATAACCTGAAACTACATTTTCTTACATCTTCTTTACAAAAACTAGGATACCTGAATTGTTTCCTTTGTTTGCCTACAGAAGGCTCCTTAAGAGTTGGAGGTCTTTGGCCACAAACAACAATCAACACATCTTGTGAACACCTCTCAAACCAAATTGAGTATCCATTGGAAAGAGCATAGTATGTTAAGTAGTTCTTCAACTCTGCAGCATCCACAAACTTTTTTTTAAGCTGTCAAATGAACACATTATAAGTCAAGTTACAAACATAATCTGTTAACACATTATAGAAACAATTTAGAAACAATTATCCCTTACCTTTGGGGTCTTCATTCTCCAATGTGTGCTCTGATCATGTGTAGGATATATGTCTTCAGTTTCTTTAACACCAACAAAAGGGTCTTGCAAATTAGAATCTTCACCATCACCCTTCAATTTCCTCAACAAATCAGCTATGAAGTCATCATGCTCAACCAACACTTCATTTTTGTTAGAAGCAGTAGCTCTACTAGTACTTGCAAAAGCAGCCATATCTGGAATTGGTGGTGGTCTTATCTTACTTCTGTTAGCTCTTCTAGTTCTAAGCTGTATAAGCTCTTCTTCACCAGCACTTAGATAATCAAAAGACTTGTTAGAGTAATCACTATCATCACTATGAGTATCCTCAATCATCCCATCATTCTCACTATCACTTTCAACTACCTTTTTTCTATCTTTATCACCAACATTTGTTTTGTCCTTACCCTTTCTAAGCATAACCTCTTCTTCAGCTTCTTTCTCAGCCCAACTCACCATTTCTTCCTTTGTAAATACATTGCAGTACCTCTTATGAGGTGTTTCTCTTTTCTTAAAAGTTCCATCACTTACTGTACTAGGGCCAGGGTCTGCTAAATACGGTGATAGGTCAATGTCACAGTGGTCCAAGTACAATTCAATTCCACCATACATCTTAGACATATCATACATATGAATTAAGTCATAGTCATTCACTATTTTCACTAAGCCCTTCTCTAAATCCCTATCTGGAATTCTATAGTACATAGCAAATAAGTTTGCACAATTTGTTTCCTTAATGATCATCCTCTCAAATTCTTTAAACTTTAGCCTAGCAACAAACATGTTCAGCAAAACACCACTGTCATACCTTAATGGGTCGACCATGAAAATCCCATCATTCCAAACATCCAACTCAATACCATCGGGTCCGGGTATTGTCATTCTGAAAAGTAACAATTGGAAAGTAGGGTTAGATAAAAACAGTATTTAGAGGAAAATAAACAATTAAAGAAGGGACAAAGTAACAATTGGAAATTAGGGTTAGATAAAAACAGTAATTAGGAATGGATAAAAAAGATTCATATACCTCCTTGTGCATTCAAATAAATTTCGCGATTGAGTAATTTTGATTTGTGTGTTTTTAGGGTTTACAATTGGGGGGAAATGACAAAGTGTGCGTATGTTTTTTAAGGTTTACAATAAGGGGGGAAAAGATAAAGTAAAGAAGGTCTAAATTGGGGGGAAAAATAACGGGTTAGGAAAAAAATAACGGGTTTTGGAAAAGTTGAACGGGGTCAACTATGGTCAAAGAATCCATGTCATCAAAAAGAACGGGAAACATAAAACGTGCATAGAATAGTAGGGATTAGCACAGTGTTTGAATTATTTAAAAAAAATTAAAAAGATATTGCATAACATAGTAAAATTAGGCAACTTTGATACATTTAGAGCACAAGGTATGGTGAGCCATGGACGAAAACGCCACCCCACGGCGCGAGAACCACACCGTGGGTGGCGTTTTCACCCCTCGCGCCGCCACCACCAGCCCAAATGGTGGGCGAAAACGCTACATGAAAACGCGATAAGCTGTACCGCTTCTCGCGTTTTCAAGTCGCGTTTTCAATAGATATATCTAGATATATATAAATAAATGATAGTATACGGATTATATATTTAAAACTAGGCCATTGGAAGAGCAGGGGGGTGGGGGGGGGGGGTGAGAATTTTTAAAATATAGCCGTTTTAGGGTGTTTTTTGCAAGTTTTGAGCCAGTTTTTGTATATATACATATACAAACTCACATATTTTTTATACACTTCCAAACAATAATCTCTTTCATTTTATATATCTCTTTCAATTTTCCATGGATCCCAATATGAATTCGAATCCAAACAATTGGATAAACGATTTCTTCTACAACCTACAAAATTCGTCATCTTCATCTAATTCGACAACTCCCACATCAATCAACTCCCATTTGCCAACACGCCTCACTATACAAATTCCAAACCCGTTCTCCCACTTTCAAATCCCAAATCAAAACCCGTTTCTCAATTATAAGTTTTTTTTTATGTAAAAATGAAAAAAAATAAAATAGAAAAGTACTCCATAACACCAAAAAATGTGGTGTTAACCAAGGAGTCACTTTTTGGTGTTATGAGAGCTTTTGGTGTTGTGGAGAAAAAATATACTTTTTGGCCCACGGCTCAAGCCATGACACCAACCATACCTAGTGCTCTTAGAAACAATTATCCCTTTAATAAACAAACAAAAATTATAAGGCAAATTATAAAAAAGTGTATCCAAGTTGACACCTTTATATATTGTGTGTAGTGTACTAATTTTTTTGTTAAAGTGTCAATAAACTTTTGAATTTCGACTATTGTATGTATTTTAGGACTATTTTACCCTTCACGGTAAATAGGCTGGTTTAGAAACATAAGGGTAAAATGGTCCTAAAATACATACAATAGTCGAAATTCAAAAGTTTATTGACACTTTAACAAAAAAATTAGTACACTATACACAATAGATAAATGTGTCAAGTTGGATACACTTTTTTATAATTTGCCCAAAATTATAGTTATCAAATAATATTCATGTAACAGGGAATTTATCAAATAACAAGCATGTAACAGCGAATTTTGATTGGTTGAACATTCTACAAATTACTCTAGCTAATTCGTTCCTAGCATATTATCCTTGACAAAAAAAAGTGCTAAACACTATCCATCCATCATCCTAATGTACTATTTTCACCTGTTGAACTAGGTAAAAGCATTTTATGCTCCAAGCCTTTAACTTTATCTATCTGATTATATTCTTGTAACAAGTAACAAGTTATTCCAAACACACGCGTTACATGCAGGGCTATATTTTGTATAAATAAGCGTCCCATGTCCATAGTCATAATCACAGTTATATACGAGAATAAGGAAAAAACTGTTGGTGAGGTATTTAATTTTGAGATAAATCATTTACTGTTTGTTTTTGGTTTTCTAAGATAAATAAGTGGCTGTTGTCATTGTGCAGGATAGTTCACGATTCAGAAGATCATGATGATGAATATACCAGATGTTAGTCTTCTATATTTCTTATCGTCCTTTTCTTTCTACTCCGGTATACTTTCATTATTATATTAGTTATGTTCTTTCTTTTATTTATAAAGTATAATAAAACATACACTATAAATTTGCACTTGTCACACACGATATTTCATTCCAAAACGAGTACCTGCAGCCATTGGTTTTAATGTATTACTTATTATTATGCATGCACGTATTCCACACATATACAACATACACTATAAATCAGTTCAAATTTGTAAAAGGTTTATTGTCTAGCAGGTTCAATATATAACCCGCTCGGCTATGTGTTTATCTCCTTCCATGATAATAACTTATGCATACATTATCGATTTGAATACTGTTTAATACATAAATTGACATGTCAGTACAAATGTTATTAACTAGCTCATGAGCTAGAGCTAGTTAATAACATTTGTACTGACATGCCAATTTATGTATTAAACTGGATTCAAATCGTTAATGTTTGCATAAAAGTTATTATCATGGAAGGAGATAAACACATAGCCGAGCGGCTATATATTGAACCTGCTGGCTGCTGGAGCTGGACAATAAACCTTTTACAAATCTACAGTAGTTTTTATATATTTTGGTATAGCTTTTTCTTTAATCCTACTAATGATAGTGAATATGAACGTAACTAACTTTAAGTTATGAATCGACTCGACAAAAAATCTGTTTCCACCTCTGTTTGTTTACATAAAAAAATCTGTTCTTTAACATTTTCTATTTACTTGCTTAACTTTTTGTTAAGTGGCAGCATTTTATTGTCAACTAATCCTCGCAATAAGTTTTTTTCTTTAACTGGCAATACATTTGTTTTTGCTAGCCAACGTCCAATACTAAGTTTTTATGCAAAGATAAAGTGAAAATGTCTTTTTTTTTGTTTGATTTTTAACTACAACGATAGTTGGCATTGCTTAAATGTGTTTAAGGGTTGAAAAAAAAGTACAGTAGTTAATTAACCTCCTTGATATCTATGTGTTTCTTTCCGCATCAATAAAGATTCTTCAGAAGCCAGCAAGTGTAAGGGTGCGTTTGGTATGATCATCCGGTTAGAATAGGATTTGAATTTAGTATAGATTGAAAGAAAAATAAAAAAATAAAAAATGATTGATGATATCAATGTTGTTTGTTTTGTAAAATGTATTTGAGAATTGATTTTTATTTAGTATTATTATATAGTAAAAGAAGGCCCACTTAATTATATACTATAAAAATACTTGTTAGGATATGCATTAATGAAGGAAGGTACTATATAAAAAAAAAGATATAATATAATAGTCTAAATAACAAGTGAAAAACAAAAATAAAGGAACAAGACAAAAATAATTAGAAAGCAATTGTTGACACCCCATGCATGTTACTTAGAGGGTAGGGTGTGGTGGCGAAGCCCTCTCGCCATTTCGGCGTGGCCTCGCCACTTGGCTCGCCACTTGGCTCGCCACTATACCATCAACCTTCGTCACTTGCAAAAAAAAGGTTTCTCGTCAGTTTTACGACGAAGGAAAAAGACAAATGTTTAAAGAATATAGCCGTTATTTTTCAAACGGTTATTTCTTAATTTTAATTTTTTTTTAATTTATACCCACTTTTCCCTATAAATAACACCTCATTTTACCATTTTAACACACACTTCTCTTCTCCAAACTTCTTATTACAAAAAAAATGTCTCAACCACCAAATGATCAAAACCCGGGTTATTTTACCCATCTTCTCCAATCCAACCCGCAACAATACTCATCTTCGCCAAACCAATCGAATCCGTCTACCCCAGGTTCCCAACACTCAAACTCGTCGCAACCGTTTCCCCCTTATGGAACGCAAATGTCACCGCCCGAACATGCTTATCAATCACAATTGGCGTATCATCAAAATCAACAATACGGGTTCCAAGGTTACACGAATCCAAGAAATACGCAACCACACTTTTTTCCACAACAATCATCACAACCGTCATTTTTTTCACAACAATCATCACAACCACAATTCAAAATACCCCAAGCCCAAGAACCCCGTGAACCTAAGCGAAAACAAAAAAGGACGGGGAAACAACCAGTTGTCGAATTGGACGAGGGCGATGAAAATGAAGATATGGAAACAAGGCGACTCAATATCCGTTGGAATGACAAAGAAGAAATCTTGCTAGCCGAGGCTTGGATCGAGCACTCGCAGGACAACAATATCGGAAAAGACCAACGGGATGAAATCTATTGGAACAAGATTATTGAAGATTTCCACGACCGAACAACAGGTCCGGTGCGTACCAAAAATATGTTGACGGGGAAATGGACCCGAATGCACGGTGATTGCCAACGGTTTAACGCTTATTACAAACAGGCAAATCGGAAAAGCGGGGAAAATGAAGCTGACTTGATCGAGACTGTGAAGACGGTGTACTTGGAGCGAGTTGGTAAAAAATTTCAATACCCTCACGTGTGGAAAATTTTGAAAGAGTACCCCAAATGGGATGCGGCGGAGCCGATTGATGGAGATAATCTCCAAGAGGTGTTTGGTCCGGATAAAAGAGAGCGTCCCGCCGGCAAACAACGTGCTGGGAAAAAACAAAAATCGGTTGAAACGTCGGGGAGCACCGGGGGAAGCCAATCGGAGTCTGTATCGTCACTTGTTTCTCAAGATTATAGACGTAAATGTGATGCTGCTCAAAGAGCGTACGAGGTGCAGATGGAAAAAGATTTAGCTATCAAGAAGTGTGAAGAGATGAAGTTTCTCATGATCGATACTTCGAACTTGCCGCCTCATAAACGAGCCTTCATTGAAAGGCAACAAGCTGAAATAATGAGGAAATATCAAGATGCTAGTGCAGACGATTAGTTTCGTAATTTTATGTTTTTATGTTTCGTATCGTTTAATTTCCTTATGTTTCATATTTTATTTTATGTTTTTTATGTATTGTATTTTTAATTTGTGTGAAAAAATTGAAAGAAAAAAATAGTTAGTGGTGGGACCCAAGTGAAGAGGTGAATGTGTGTTATGAGTGAAGGAGTATTTTTGAGTGAGAGTGAAAAGCTGATGTGACAGCCTGTAGGGCCCGTTTTGTTTTGTGGCTTAAGCCACCACACCCCACTCTCTTAGGGCTTGTTTCTTTTTTTGTATGAATTAAGTGGTTTGACAGTATCACTTATGAGTCATTTATTTGAGAGAGTGAGATTTTTGTGGCCCTACCCATTAAGATGAAACAAGGGATTGGGCCCACACATTAAGTGGTAACAAGGGAAAAAGAAACACCCCCTTAGATTCGTGGATACCTATATCAATGGGTATAATCCACTGTTCAGACACCCATTGATATAAAACAAACTATTTTTATTTCTTTGATTCCATTTCTTAATTACTAAACCCTCACAACAAACACACCCTAAGATCGTATGTATTGATTTGTGAAAGAGTTCACTGACTGTCATCTCATAGTTCGATACATGATATAGAATACAATAGAGTATTCTAGAAACGAGTTTGAGCCCAATACAAAATACACAATAATAATAATACGGGCTAACACTCCATCGCAGTTGGAGCGGGAGGACACCAGACACTTAAACTGGTATGAAACTCCTCAAACAAGGCTGAAGGCAATCCTTTAGTGAAAATATCTGCATACTAATAACGTGAAGGAACATGAAGAACTCGAACCTGACCAACAACAACCAAATCTTAAACAAAATGAATATCTATCTCAATATGCTTCGTACGTTAATGCTGAACCGGATTAGAAGATAAATAGACCGCACTGACATTATCACAGTAAACAAGCGTAGCGGAAGACAAAGGTGTATGCAACTCACGTAAAAGATTCCGCAACCAACAAGTCTCAGCAACAGCATTGGCAATACCATGATACTCTGCCTCTGCACTAGAACGAGAAAGCGTCAGTTGATGCTTAGAGGACCAATTGAGTAAGTTGTTGCCAAGAAATACACAGTAACCAGAAGTGGACCTCCGAGTAGTAAGGCAACCCGCCCAATCCGCATCTGAATAACCAACTAAGGATGTAGTAAAAGATGAAAATAACTGTAATGCATGATCTAATGTGCCCCGTACATACCTCAAGATCCTTTTAATAGCCGAGAAATGAGGCTTCCAAGGATCATGTGAATACAAACCTGTTGTACTCCATAAGAAATATCTGAGCGAGTAAAAGTAAGGTACTAAAGAGAATCCGTAAGACTCTGATATAAAGTCAGATCAGATACTGGATCTCCATCATCTCCTAGTTTAGACTCGGTATCAACAGGAGTCTGACTGGGATTACAATTAGCCATATGAGTTCACTCAAGAATCTCAACAGCATACTTACACTGAGATAAGAACATCCCTGTAGAATCACGCGTAACAGAAATACCCAGAAAATAATTATGCGAACCGAGATCTATCATAGAAAACTCCTGATGTAATGAACTAATAACCTACTGCAACAAAGTCTCAGAAGAAGCAGTGAGAACAATATCATCAACATACAATAACAAATAAGAAGTATATGTCCCCTGTCTGTAGATAAATAAAGAGGAGTCACAACGACTATGATGAAACCCAACACGAGTAATATAAGATGCAAATCGCTGAAACCAAGCTCGAGGGGCCTGCTTGAGCCCATAAAGAGACCGCTGCAATAAACACACATAATCAGGATGCACAGGATCCTGAAATCCTGAAGGCTGATGCATATAAAACGTTTCAGATAAATCACCATGTAAGAAGGCATTTCGGCCAATGTCGAGAAGTAGCATAACTGAGAACAGTCCGAATAGTACCCGGTTTAACAACCGGACTAAATGTCTCATCAACATCAACACCCTCTAACTATGTACTACCATTCGCCACAAGACGAGCCTTGTAGCGACTAAGAGTGCCATCTGCAAGATACTTATGGCGAAATAACCACATACAGCGAACAATATTGGTGTCTGTAGGTCGGGGCATAAGAGTCCAAGTTTGATTTCTAATAAGCGCATTATGTTCATCACACATAGTATTTTGCCAATTTGGATCATTAAATGCATCACGATATGATTTCGGTAAAGGTAAAACCAAAGACACATAAAGATTGAGATGCTGAGTAGGAAGATTAGTCCCGACACGAAAACGTATGACCATGGGATGAACCGACACAGGGTTTGGGTTAGTGTTTTGAGAAGGATCCGAAATAATAAGCTGTTGGGTCACGAGTTGGTGTTAGGACGCGGATGGAGATTGGGCTAGTGTGTGGGGACTATTAGGCGTTGTATGGTTTGGAGTATCAACATGAGTGTTATGTGGCGCGGGTATTGCAGGTTCAACTTCAGGTTGGAGAACAGTAGGTGGCGCAACGAGAGCAGAACGAATGGTTTGAGTGATTATATCGGGTGAGTCATCTAAAAAAGTGTAGTTAGGCGACAAGGTGGGTTAGATAGAGCCGTATGGAGAGACTGTTTCATCAAAGGTAACATGGTGGGAGGTAATTATTTTATTTGTGCTTAATTCAAGACAACGACACCCACGATGATTGGAAGCTTGTCCTAAATAGATTAAATGTGTGGCACGTGGTTCAAGTTTGTGATTGGTGCGAAGGTGAGGGTAACATAAACACCCAAAGGTACGTAAAAGGCTATAGTCAGGGTTTGTTCCAAACAAGCGGGTATAAGGTATTTCATTGTTAATGGCAGTGGGTGTGATGCATAAATTATTTTAAATAATTAATTGCCAAGTTTTAAATTTATAAAACTCGTCTACCGATACACGCACTAACAGGCAGAGAACCCGGTCGTATGTAGTGCAGTAGTTGGTAAATCCGAGGTCGTCCCAAGAGCTAAGTTTAACTAGTTATAATTTGATTATGTCACGTTTTTAAAATGGTTTTGAGTTGATTTGAAATTTAACAGGAAAGTAAATTACAGAAAATAAATTAATAGAAGCGATTAGGGAGAAAAGCGTGCTAGCCTAGCCATTTCATTACTACTGTTATGATTATATTTTCCTGTGCAATGTCTAATTACTTATTTTATTAGCGGTTCTAATATCGACAGACCCGCAACAGACCGAATTTGGCATTTGAGGTTGTCCTATAACTTCCTTGCCGATCCCGAATGCCCCAAAAGTCACGAAGGTAAGGGCAAACCCAAAGTTGTAGTGATTAATCTCCAACTATTCCTTAAGACCAATTCTATAACCTATATTGTACTATTAAACCCTTTTCTAGGAGAGTTCAATGTGCTTTTAAAGTGTTTAATGAAGACAGAGGCGCTAATTTTAGTAAGAATTCCTACATAGGATAGGTGCAAAAAATATTTACCCTAGCTACCCTTGCTAATTTTCCCATGTTCAACTAGTCTGCCTAATGATAGAACAAACAAGATCTAAGCCACCCTCAACACTACCAAAACCCAGGGATCAATGACAGGCTATAAGGATATCTAATAAAACCATAATTAAATAGGAAACATTCAACATAACAACAGTAAATACATAGCTAGGCTAGCACTAGAAGTGCTTAGCCGCTCACGGTAACAGTACATCAAGAATTAATGAAAGAGATCTTGGATAAAAAAACTCATAATCCTTTCAGTAGGCGTTTTGAACGATTAAATACGAAAATACAATTTAGTGATGACTCCCTTAGACTTCTAGTGGATTTCTTCGTCTTCTAGATTCCTTGTTCGCCTCTTGGAACTGTGGTGGAGTGGTGAAAAGTGAGTGATGCCGATAGTGCCAAATGAGGGCTCTATTTATAAGTATCAAATCTGTTACGGCGTAACAGTTATGTATACGTTACGCCGTAACCACGCTGATGTGGCTTCCAATGCTCCAGGCTTAAATAGTGTTACGACATAACTCCATTGTCGATGTTACGCCGTAATGATGACTAGGATGAGTAATCTTCCTTTAACGTAAAGTGTTACGACGTAGTAGATTAGCAATGGTTACACCGTGATCCTTGTGATGACTCAATCCTTCATTAATCTTGGTTACAGCGTAACTCCTGCGTGGTGGTTATGCCGTAATCATCCTTGAGTTCCTTCATTTGATTGATTTCCACGTCCAAATTCCGTGTCTCTTGCTCCAATGCTCGTATTTTTCCTGAAAACTAAATATAAGTGATTAAGTATTGTTTTCAGACACTTACAACATAATTACAAGCATTTTCATGGGGAATTTGATACTAAAAAGTATTAACTATTTGATCTTATCAGGATGGTGAAAAGTTTAATAGGTGAATGGCCATATTCAGGGATTCTACGCAAAAAGTAGGTGGAAGATTAGCTTGAAAAAGTAAGGTCCGAATGATATTGTTGATGGTGCGAATTAGTCTTTCAGACTTGCCATTTTGTTGGGAGGTTTTAGGGCAAGAAAACCGAAACTGGATACCTTTAGAGGCAAATAATGTATGTAAGGCACGGTTGTTGAATTCACCACCATAATCACACTGAAACGACTTGATTTCACATTTGAACTGAGTATTAACATAAGTACGAAACAACATAAACTTATACAAAACTATGATTTATTAACTAACAGATAAACCCAAACAAAATGCGAATAGTGATCAAAAAATAGAACATAGTATTTAAAACCTGAAAGACTCGGAATGGTTGAAGTTCACACATGTAAGTGAACAGTGTCAAAACGAGATGTAACCGAAGTATTGAAACTAACAAATGGAAGCCTCACGTGTTTGCCAAGCTGACAAGCATGACAAAGAACAAAAGGTTTCTCTTTATTACACGAAATAAGATTACGAGAAACAAGACGACGTAACACTTCACTTCCTGGATGTCCAAGCCGTTGGTGCCACGTATGTTGACTGGTAAGAAATGCATGATGAATTGGAGAGGGTGGTGTGACCGGGTAAAGATCCCCCGTGCTATCACATCGAAGAAGCACCCGATGAGTCATGAAATCCTTAACAGAAAAACCAAACGCATCAAATTCAACAGTGCAACTATTATCACGAACAAATTGACAAACATAAATTAAATTTTTGACAATATGGGGGGTAATAAGAACGTTTTTAAGGTGAATGGATCTATGAGGAGTGGGCAAAATACTATGTCCAGTATTGGTGACGGGTATAGTATGACCGTTATGAACCGAGACAGATGGATAAATGCAAGTATTAAAAACATCACTAATACTAGTAACGGAATCATTAAGATGAGAACTCGCACCTGTATCCATGTTCCAAGCACCAGTAGCGGGATCCTGATGAGTTCCGACACTAAAGGCGTGTGGCAAAGGGGTCTCGTACCCCGGGTTAACCGAATGTTCGAATTGAGCTGACATCGGCCCTACATGATAAGTGGACTGAATCTGTTAAAAACTTGATTATGGGCCCACTTGAGTAGTGGGCTGGGCCTGCTGCAAATTGGGTACCAAACCCACAATCTGACCAGACTGAGCTGGCTGGTGAATCACAGGCTGAGGAATGAATCCAAGTGGGCAAGTGAATTGACTAATAGGCCTAAGTGAGTAAGCTGGTCAGTGGACCGACCAAATATTGCATTGGACTAGGTGTAGTATGATATGCAACTGGTTGATTTGGACTACTCGGAATAATAGAATTACTCATATTATTTTGTGGTAAAGCTCGTGTATTCGTAATACCCATCTGACCTAGTTGTCCCAGTTTTTTTTAGAACGACTTGTTAGTTGTTAGTGGTTCAGGTCCAGCAGTGACATCCAATTAGGCAATATGCTGTACCCTGAACCCGTCTGTACTTCCTCCTATTCCGCCTGAAGGGGTAAAAGTCTCGGGTGGGACTCGAACTTGAGACCTCCCCTAGCCAAACATCCCCTCCCCAAGCCCCTAAGGAATCTTGATGGTGACCTAGTTGCCCCAGTACTTGTTTCAATAAGTCATAAGTAGTATTTCCCATAGGTATTGGTACCGGTATGTTGAACATATGAAGATGTAATATCGACCAGTGTTTAACAAATCAAACCAACAAAGTACTGACGTGTTGGATTGTTGTGTACTATGGGAATTTTTGGGTTTGTAGTAATAAATGGAACAATACTATCAACGTAGGGTTTAATGATTACCAGACATTGACCAATGAATTAACGTAATATAACCAAATCTTGTGACCCAAAGCACGAGAATACTCACTCGACCGGATTGTGACCTAAAGCACAAATCACCAAGACGAGAGAACCACTTGTTAACCAGAGAACAAGTTACAAAAGGATTATACGGAATGAAAAACCTGTATGAAGGGTTGATGTAGGAACGACAGATGAAGTTTTTAGGGTTTATGGGGGCATGGATAGTTTGATTAGGGCTGATACCATGTAAGATCGTATGTGTTGATTTGTGAAAGAGTTCATTGACTGTCATCTCATAATTCGGTACATGATATAGAATACAATAAAGTATTCTAAAAACGGGCTTGAGCCCAATACAAAATACACAATAATAACGATACGGGCTAACAACAAGCACATACCTGAGTTTGCCGAACGACCACAAGACAAAAGAAAAAGAAGCCGACACTAATTAATTATAAACAAAGGACCAAGGTCCATAACTGGTCAAGACCAAGGCTAGATGGGTCAAATAGAAGGCCAAGACTTGTTATATACGGACTAAATGCAACTCCAAGAATATATATAAAACATCAACTACAAAACTAGATTACGAACGTTACGCACGATGCAGCAGCCAGCGGTGGTGAACAAGTGATAACCTATTTTTATTTATTATTATTATTTTTTGTGTGACAAGATCTTATGATTTCATGCATATACGTTAATTTAATTGATATATTATGATAACTAGACGAGTACTCGTGCATAGCAATAGAATTTTATAGCGGCATATAGTTATAATGATATTTTTGCTAAGTGTTGTGTGTACAAGTGATTTATGCATTAGGCATGTTGTTAGGCATAGATTGTAGGCCTAAATAATGATAATTATTTGAAAAGTAATTATTATATTATTTAAGTTAACAAATCAAAGTATCAAATATATTTTCATATAGTTGAGAAACCAAATATTAAAACGTGTACGAGTTAAATTTACATTTAAGTTTCCATTTTGTGCTTTCCAGTTTTCAAATCAATAGAGTTGACAAACGTGTGTGTGTTAAGTTCCGTTAAAGCTCCATTTAAGTTTTCATTATAAGGGTATGTTTGGCAAAATTAACTGTTGCTGGAACTGGAGATGAAGTTGTAGATGGGGATTATGAAAATAGATTATTTTTATAAGCTGCATGAAGTAGCATTTGATTTTAAGAGATTATGGAAGATTATTTGTTTTATAATCTCTTATAATTTTGTCTACCAAACAAAGCTTATATTTTAAGTAGCTTATTTTTCAAAAAAATAAGCATAATCACTTGACAATCTTATGTACCAAACACGCCCTAAAGTGAACGTGTGCTTTCTTTTCATTTAAGTTTTCATTTTAAAGTAAGAGTATTAAGGAGGGTAATTTAGACCAATTACTTTACTTTTTTTTAAGAACTTTATGGTATGTTTAGTTGGGGAAAAATATTCCATTTTTTTAGGAAATTTTTCATTTGAGAATGGAAAAACAGAAAACCTGTTTAGTCGCATTTTTTTCCAATATTTTTAAAAAAAGACAAAATTCTCATTTTCTAATTTTATATAGAAAAATAGAAAATCACATTTTACTATTCTTCATTTTTTAAAAAGGAAAAATACAACTCCCATCAAAACAGGTTTTTCAAAATTCCATACTCTTCTCTAGAAAAAAAAAACCATTATTTTCTCTAGGAATTTAGAAACAAGAAAACATAAATTTTTTTCTACAACTAAACACCACCTTAGGTGGTGTTTAGTTGGAGAAATTTTTTCATGTTTTTCCGTTTCTAAATTTCTAGGGAAGGGAATGGTTTTTTTTTCTCTAAAGAAGAGTTGAGAATTTTGAATTTTTTTTTTAGATGGAGTTGCATTTTTCCTTGTTAAAATATAGAGAAAGGTGAAATGAGATTTTCTATTATTTTATATAAAGTTGGAAAATGAGAATTTTTTTTTTTTAAATATTAGAAAAAATGTGACTTAACAAGTTTTCAGTTTTTCCATTTTCAAATGAAAAATTTCTTGAAAAAATTGAATATTTTTCCCCAACTAATCACACCCAAGTTTTCAAGAAATAAGGTAATGTTTTATGTGTAGTTAAGACTAAGACATATATAATTAATAAAACATACGTATATTTATATTTTGTTTTTTTCAAAAAGATATATAAGTATATGGGTGCATAGTTTATGAGGTATTTAGTAAATTTATAAAATTACTAAAAACCATGCAAACTGATATGTTTACTTAAGTTCATAAATTTTTTTGAAATTTTATAACTAAGGTTCCAATATTCAAATACTAAAAACAAAAACAATAATTAAATTTCGCATCCACTTTACTCTCACGACAAAGCTCGTTATTTAACGTTGACAAATTTATACAATATAAGCTCGTTATTTAACGCTGACAAATTTATACAATGTCATCAGGGCGGAGTTATGCCTTGGCCACATGTGACACGTGCCACACATAAATTAGCCGTGTGAAGAGTAAGTATCAGCTGTGAATATAATGATTTTTGGTTTGTAAGGTGATAATGGCAGGGATGAGTGGGTGACCCAAGTTGGTGAGGAAGATGATACGGGTAAAGCAACAAGAGTGAGAAAAGTAATGTACTGTAATATTTTTAATTTTTTATTGAAAAAAGTTATGAATTGAGTGAAGGGTATTCTGGGTAGTTGGTAACAGTGAAACCAACATCAAACTTAGTACTAGCTAGTACCTGCTACTAGTATTTTTTATAGTACTTTTTAATTGAAAGAATATATATTTAGTTTCAAAAACATTGGATGAGATAAGTTACTGTTTTCAAAAGACACAAGGACATATAAAACTTGTAATTTGGAGCCTATCTAGCTCCTATCGTAACATTATGTATTTGTTAGATAAACATAATGTGTAGATAAGAACCGGTTGGAGGCGTACTCTGCATTAGTCAGAACATGAGTTAAATTTTTTTTTGTCCGTGCCACACATGTTTAGAAAACCTGGATCCGCCACTGAATATCATAATAACCTTTCGTTACTTTTTGAATAACTAAAACACATGTTGATAACTTGATATAACTAGGAACTTTAAGGCACAACCCCGATTGAGTCACGCTAATTTTTTCATTAACAAAATACTTTTATTAAGAACTAATATTCATATTTGATCCTTTGATTTATCCATTTATATGTACAAATCTGTTTATGCAATGGAAATGTTACGATTCCACATCGGCCAATTATGGGATTAGTTGATGGTTTATAGAGTCTAGGTGTTCCCTCCTCCTTTGATCTAGCTTTTGGAGTGACTTCTACACCTAACTTATGAACCGATACGAGCCTAGGTATGGGATAGGTCCAAAGAGGACGTTGGTTTTTCAAGGGTAGGGTATTGTTACTATTCCACATCGGCCAAGTATGGGATTGGTCGGTGGTTCATAATGTCTAGGTGTCCCCTCCTCCTATAAGCTAGCTTTTTGGAGTGAGTTCTACACTTAGCTTTTAAACCTATGCGAGCCTAGTAGGGGATAGGTTCGTATCAATTGATATCAAACTGTTTCGTGAATTGTTCTTCCTTCCTATCTCGATTTGCCTAGCAGTTTGGTTAATTCTTAAGTGATTTCTTAAGGAAGATAGAGATTGTCAATTAACTGATGTGATAAATATGTTGGGAAGTGAAGAAGAAACTACACCTCACATCTTATTGAATGCTTTAATTGGTAGAAATATCTTTCAGAAAATGAGAGTGATTGGTCATATTGGTAAGTATGAGATCCACATCCTTGTTGATTCAGGAAGCACTCATAATTTCATTGATTGTGAAATTGCAAGAAAGTTAGGGTGCCAAAGGAAGAAAACATGTCCTTTACAAGTAACTGTGGCTAATGGGAATCATATGGTGAGTAATAGCATGTGCAGGGTCAAATCGCAACTGAAAAATGAGGAATTTTGTGCAGATATGATGGTATTACCTTTAAGGGGCTGTGAAATGGTATTGGGAATTAAGTGGTTGTCAACATTAGGTGATATTACTTGCAACTTTCAAGAGCTTAAGATGAGATTTGTGTATAAGGGCTAGGTAATCAATTTAAGAGTTACACTGATTACAAGGGAAACAAGTGAGTAAGAATGTCAATAAGCAAGCCCGGTTGTCTTCAGTGGTGTTATGTGTTTACCCTGAGTCAGTGCTACAAATCCAGGCATTCAATCAGCTCCAACTGTGCTTAAGACGTTACTGGAAAAGTATGCTGATGTCTTTGCTATTCCAAAGGAACTACCACCATTTAGAAGCCATGATCATAAAATTCCACTAAAGGAAGGCACCCT
>BQNB010106533.1:0-23371 GCA_026074375.1 Tanacetum coccineum | reverse complement strand
CACAGCGAATACAAGGTCTGGTCTACTGGCTGTAAGGTACATTAGGGAGCCAACCATTCCTCTAAATCAAGTTTGGTCAACTGGAATCCCCATGAGATCCTCGTCCAGTTTCAATCGATCCACAATTGGTGTATCGACAGGGTCAGAGAGATCCATTCCATATTTCTTTAAGGTTTCGAGAGCATATTTTGCTAACTGTTTTCTGGTAGATACAGGACGAGAGGGATTGCCAACGATGTTATCAAGAGGGTGACCTTCGGTCCATCTTCTGAGATGATCTGGTGGTTGACTGTGCAGAACTAGGTTCTCTTGCAACAGGGTTAATTGAGAGATGAAGGTCAACTTGAGTAATTGAGGTGTCTTCGATAGTTGGTCCAGCTGCAATACCTTGAGAAAAGACTGGAGGATGCCCTTGTGAGGATGATAGTGAATGACTTATAGAAGGTGCATCTTGAGCAATTGTTGTAGAAACAGATGTATTTGTAGAAACAATTGGAGCGTTAACTACAGTAGCCGTAGGGACTGGTTCACTATCTGTAGATTGATCAAAGTATTCATCGAACATCGGTTGGAATAAAATCTCCAGATCTTTATCTGTTGGTGGAATGTATGTAGTTGCAGGGACAGGCGATGGGGCGAGCCCTGAATTGAGTTGTCCAGGGGTCATCATGATAGGCTCGGGTCCTGAACTGATGCGTACAGGAGCCATTGTCTGATGCATCTCATCGAATGTGACGTGAATTGTTTCCATTAATCGACGAGTTCTCTTGTTGTAGATTCTATAGCCCTTCCTGCTAGGAGCATACCCAACGAAAATCCCAATGTCAGCTTTGGCTTGAAATTTTCCTAGATCTTCGCTATCATTTGTAGGATAGCACAGAGCACCAAATACTCGGAGAAATGTAAGATCAGGCTTCTTATCATGTACAAGCTCATAAGGGGTTTTGTTGTGACGAGTATGAATTAGGGATCGGTTCTGGGTGTAACAAGCAGTAGCTACAGCTTCTGCCCATAGAAACATCGGTGCTTTTGAGAATATCATCATTGTACGTGCTGCTTCCACAAGTGTACGATTTCGTCTTTCGACAACGCCGTTTTGTTGAGGAGTTCTCGGAACAGATTTTTGATGAAATATGCCAACACCTTCATAGTATTCAGACATAACTTGGTTGACGAATTCCGTTCCATTATCTGTGCGGATGTATCTGACTGTTTTGTTGAGACCAACCTGTATTTGCTTAAGAAAGTTGATGACAAACTCTGGAGTTTCATCCTTTGATCTCAAAAACTTTACCCATGTGAATCTTGAATAGTCATCCACGATGACTAAAATGTATTTCTTCCCTTTAATACTCTGGACTCTCATTGGACCACACAGATCCATGTGAAGGGTATGAAGAACTTCCATATTTGTATTTTCAGATTTTGGTTTGTGGGAGAACTTCTTGCTTTTTCCAAGTTGACAGGCTGAGCAAAGATGATCTTTTTCAAACTTCAATCTTGGTAGACCTCTAACCAGATCTTTTCGAGCAAGATCATTTATTGTGCCGAAGTTTAAATGGTTTAAACGACGATGCCACAACCATGATTTGGACTTGGAAGCTTTGGACAGCAAGCATATTGGAGAAGACTTCATCATATCATCAATCGATATCGTGTACAAATTGGTGCTACGACTACCTTTAAGTAAGTCGGCACCATTAATATCACGAACAAAGCAAGTATGCTTTCTGAAGGCAACTTCAAGATCAGAATCACAAAATTGCCCTACAGAGAATAGATTGTGTCCAAGTCCTTCCACGTAGTATACTCTTGAGATCACACTGTCACCAATAACATAATCTCCATAACCCATGATAGCTCCGAAGTGATCATTCCCGAATCTGACTGTCCCGATGAACTTTTCCACAAAATTCTTGAGCTTTGAACGATTCCCCGTCATGTGTTTTGAACAGCCTGAGTCTAGATACCAAAGGATGACCTGTACAACTTGCATTTGAAAACAGTCGAGTTTGGAGATTTTGGAATTTCGGTTCCCTAGTTTTTGTTGGGGTCCTGTTGGTTAGCAGATAGAGTCGAACATTTCACAGAAAACTTAGTTAAAGGGCACATTTCGCCTAAGGAAAATTTCTTTCCTGTGGGTCTCTATTGATAACCACAATCAAGTTTTCCTAAGGTGAATTTCTTTCCTGTGGGTCTCCATTGATAACCAATATCCGCAAATAGTTTGCCTATTGCTTTCCAAACCCGCTTGGTCTTGTTCAAACTGTTATCAGACAGCTGGCCTTTTGATTTCCAAATTTGCTTCCCTTTATTCAAGATAATTTTAACAGTGGGGGTTGCATTTACTGAACTCAAAATATTAACAACACACATTTCATGATTTGCAGAGTTTAAGCATTTGTTACACATTTTACACACAGATTCAGAGTTTGAATTAATTACTACACGCCTATAGCTAATGCTAGAATCAACCCGATTCACTTTTGTCCATACTGACTTATTTGTCCTAAGATGGTCTTCTACTTTCTTCTTATTCTCCCTCTTAGCAGGTAGGATCCTATTTTTCTTTGTATTACTTCTAGGCTTTGATGCGCTTGCTTCAGTGGAAGTGTTTACTCCCGTAGAAGGAATCACAGGGATATTAGTCTGTTGAACTTTCTGGTGCGCTTCGTGTTTCTGAGTGTTGCTAGATGAAGTTCCTGGTTTATTACTAAACCTAACTTGCTTTTTCCTAGTTACAGGGGTAGAGGGGGCCTTGTTATCTCTTTCATTGAAACTTTTTGGGCAAGTACCAATCACGAATTTATCTCATTTGTAGGTTACTATACTGAATTGATACACCATTTATCTGCGGGCGGGGGAGAGGCGGGGGGGAGCATTTGAGAGACGGACATTTACTTGATTTGAGACGACAACTGAGTTCAGAGATGTCGAACTTAGAAAAATGGTAGCTACTATGGTTGAGCAACGGGCGACTGGGTGGTAGTGGGACTATTAAGCGAGAGCCAGGCGCTATCCTAAATTTTGTTAAAACTATCTCATATTTTCCATGGGGAGCGAGTTCATTATACTGAGATGACACGCGTCTCAATGGTGCTGGGTCTCTCAATTTTTCCATTAGGAGATTCTTTGACTGTGTCTCACATGTCTCTAAGGGACGCCACATCAGGTGGTGTGACGGCTGTTATTCATGACGCGAGAGTTATTATCTTTGGTGAGATTGTAGCGTATTCTGGGGATTTCATGAGGCCTCTTGCTTGCTAGTCTCAAGATTGAGAAGGAGGTTTATCTTGAGCCGATGCAGCTCCGTGTATAGGAGAATGAAGCAGGAGGTACAGCAGTGAGCGGATAAGGTATAGTGTCTGTTAGGGATTGAAGGGTGTCGTTTTGGTGGCGTTATGGCGGTGGTGGGGTCATGGGTGGAGATTTGTTGTAGTAGCGTGTCGGTGTTTTACGGCGAGGTGTTGTAATTGCGAGTCTGTAAGGAAACACGGGAAGTAGATTATCGTGTGAGTATTTTCATCGAGCGATACAGAAGTGTCAGCCGGGGAATTCTATAATGAATTAATTCCTTTACGGGAGACGCTAGCGGAGGTAGAATTGTGTAACTCTTTAGGTAATCTAGCGATATTCATTGAAACTTTTTGGGCAAGTGCCAATCAACATTTATTCTAAACAATGATCTCTGAGAAAGGCTTCTAGTAGTCTGCGGTGGAGACAGCCAATTCGTTAAGTAGCAAATATATTATTTAGTGTCTAAAAAACAGAACTTTATCTAGCAGTAGATTAGTAGCTACGCGTTAGGTTCATGCTCGACTCAAACTACCGCGCATCTGCAACGTGACTATACTATCAGCCTCAATCGCCATTAAGTCAGGTTGTCTTGATGGAATTAGCGAGTGTGATAACAAATTGAACTTTGGCACAAACAAATGATATTGAGACATTATTTTTAGCAGGGTTAAGGGGGAATGATGATAACACAGATGGTACGAGCTATGTCGAAAAGATCATCTGCGCTACATGTCTTGATCACAGCTGGGGATTGTAGGAGTAGACTCATACACATACAATATCAATGCAAGACATGTTCTCCACAAAAACGGGCAGGAACTTGACAGAACATCTACAAACTATGTGAGAGTTCAGCAATACAACAGCTCTACTAGCTAGCAGAAGCGAAACACGGGCACTGCGTCAATTGAGTGGACTGCGGTGGTTTTGGGTTGTTTATGCTATAGGGGTTGGTATCTGAGGAGTGAAGTGTGATAGAGATCATGGGTTATGGGGGGTGTATGATATTTGTAAAACATAGGCTTCCTTCAACACTTAGGAGTACACTTAATAGACACGAGGCTGTAACACTCTATTACTTTCATCTAGGACGATTGTTACAAGTATACATGTGCTTAGTTCTGGATATATAAGACACACACTACGGCCTCGCATACGTGTGCGTGCGCTCTGCAGTATTGCGTCTAGTTAGAAGTAGAGTGGGCGCGAGAAGGTCTCCTTCCTTTATGTTTCAAGAATGTATCCTAGTAACTACTTTCCGACAATCACTGATAGGAGAGGGCAGGCACACGTTAGGCTTAGCTGTTATACAAAATAGGGCGCGTGCTATGGTCGCACGAGGTAATTGAATTATAGAGAGTTCTAACTCAAGAGAATGCACAGATGACTTGTTCTCATAGGTCAGCATCTAAGAGAGTCTGACACACAAGACTATCGTGTCTCTGTTCCACAATAGATCAGACTACAAACACACCTTCTCTTCGAAGATCTGCAAGCACTTGATATCATATTTTCTTCACTACGAAGAATGCTTAATGTTGTCATAGATACAGGATACTCTTGATCTCTACCTAGCCGAGGAATGCGATAGTTAAAATTGGCACAGGTGACACTAGCATAGTTCCGTTGGGAGGGGTGGAGAGAGGAGCGTTGGATAGTCGAGATGCAGCGGCCGCGCGGAGAGATGGAGCAAAGATTTGATAACACAGTCATATGCATTATGCAAATCTTATTTTAGAGGATATGTAGTGGGCTTTCTGCATTTGCAATAGATTTGATGGGAGAAAGATATGCGTGATTATGAGCGGCGGAGGCGTATTATGAAACGTCACACTCGTCATCACAGTCGTGAGCTGCTCTCTCAAGTGCGCATTCGCGTTGATTCACTGACAGAGTAATTTCCAGCGAGCAGAGAGCGAATCATGTTGACGCCAATTATTGCGATCGACAGAGACTGACAAAGTGAACACACATCAGATCACTTCGCATTTTTTCAAGTGCACGCGTAGGATGTGGAGCACTTTCTATTTCTCATCGATCACACACACGGTACAGGATGGATAGATCTTTATCTCGAGCAACTATCAATTATTGAGCTGATATAGGGGATTCAACAAAGGTCTTGTCTCACGATTTGATTGTCGAGTATATTGCAGATTTAAGTCTGATCAGATCAGAACAAAAAGGTGAGACTCTATTCCAGGATCTTATCTACTTCACACTATCTGGTCTAGTGAGGTAAAGAGTAGATCGTCTGAATATTGTGAGGAAGGGAAGACTTAGGTTATAAGTCAAAGAGACAGGCTCTTACAAGAGGCTGTTAGATCAGAGAATAATTGGATACATGGAAGAATATCGAGTACGTGAGTATAAGACTCGAGTGTCAGATTTGTACTTCGAGGAGTTAAGGGACAGCATTGGGTGTATACTCATACGTGATTAGACGACATCGTTTGAGTTGATTGTAAGTCATTAGTCTTCATACGCCTTGTCCGAAAGAAAAATGAATTTTAACTCGAATGTTTGCATTATCAACAAACGCTTTTGAATAAAATCCTTAGTATTTTATTAAATATTTTTATTTAATAAAATGCGATAATTAAATATAATTTAATTATTTTTCGTGTCGGCACGTGTTGTATGCGCTGTTTAAAATTTTGCGATGGTATTTTAGTCGCTTTCTGTTTGTTTTCGGGTCTCGGGCAAAACTAAAAAGTTGTCCGGAATGTCGTTTTACATCAAATTGCTTGAGAGTCCGAGTCGTGAAAACGTGATTTAGTAGTTCGTTTTTGATAAATCAACTTAGGAATAACATATATCTCCTTTAAATATGTTCCGAAAAATTACCGGTTACGCGGTAATTGCTTTTATGTGACAATAAAAGACCAAAGGTCAAAAAAGTCAAGTCAGACCAAAAAATCAAAGGGTAAAATTCGTCATTCAAAATTTCGAAAATTCTCGGATGTTACAGCTTCTCCTAGTGTTGTTGCCTTGTCACACTTGTGACGATCTGTGTAACTATTTCCTAAAACATGAACGAATTACACGAACCCGCCGTCTACTTTGTATGCCGCTAGAGCAACGCACATGCAAGGTAGTATGAAAACTATTACACGGCCCCTAGGAGTACACTAAGTGCATGTGAAATATATTAAGAGTGGATCAACCATATTAGGGGGCAAGGTAGTATGAACACTGTTACCCGATGGTATCCTTTCTACACAATCATGTTTTCCTAGACATATCAACAGCGATGCAAACAAAAGCTGGTTTTCTAAGACCTAACATGCACATCCATCACAAGAAGCAACACCACTAAGATCTACATTCTAGGTTTCATACAATCATAAATAAACACAATAGGAGGTTTAGCCAAGCATGTTAAAAGTATAAAGGTTAAGAACAATAAATCAAACAACACATAGACATATTGAATGATTAAGTAAACCTTACTTGATTAACGCATGAATTAAAAGAAGTACAATAGAGTTTTTAGGCCCTAAAAGCATCTCCTACAGTGCCCTAAACGAATAGGGTTCGTACCCTCTGTTTATTCTAAAGTTACACACCCAACACCCTAAATTCGGGGTTTGTATTTTAGGAACGTCATTTTAATCGTGTGACGCCGTTCATTGTCTTATATATATATGAGATATATATTATATATTATATATATATATATATATAATATTATATATTAATATATATATATATTATATATACTTATATATATTATATATATATATATATATTTATAATGTAAATCGTAAATTCTACTTTTTAACAGGGAGCCAATAAAATTCACAAATAAAATATAATTCCGAAAGTATCGATTTCGAAAGTGACCCCTTCTAGTCGTTTCCCGGGTCGTAAATGTTCCAACGAGGCGTGAATTGAACTTCGTGTTGAAATTTGTGATCGGGATTTTGAATAGATTAAGATTTTGATTTGGAATCTATTTCTATGATGCAAAAAAAAAACAAAGGCAAACAACAATTAAAGCAATTACGACTTAAGCACGAAAACGTTAACGAAAATAAAAAAACGCGACAAATTAAGCAACTAAATCAAATTTGCAAATTTAAAAATAATGGCAAAAATAAACATGGCAATTACAACTATCATGCTAAAAATAAAGAAGCTACGAGAATAGAGATACCAAATATGTTAAAGAGTGCAAAAAATGACGAGATGAGACCCGCGCCATAAACTATATCCCCGCATCCATAAGCCACAAACCAAATCAAATTGACATACCAAATCATATACGCTAAAATAAGTTATCTATTCTCATCTCTTTTAATTAATTCAAAATTGTGAATAAGACAAAGATTCAACATTACCGCACTACCCTTCTATATTCTGTTAATCACTCGAAATAAAAAAAATGAAATTTAAATCTGATACTCCTATCTAATGTCTAATCTTCGTTCACATGAAAAACGAAAAACAAAAGTTAAGAAGGTTGCGTGTTGAAAAGTGATAATGAGAATATAAATGATAAAACAGTAAAAGAGCTTATCACAGGCTTAAATAACAAAACATCATAAGGGATTAAACTTTAAACCATGGAACAATAATGAGAAAAAATGATAATGAAACTTCACTTTTAATTGATAAAACTTGGGATTACAAAACTTGAGAAAAGTATTTGCTTATCTCAAAGCTTAAAAAAACAGAGAAATGCAAGAAAAGACATAAAAGTAAATTGCAGGAAAAAATGAGATGATCCTATCAATAATCACAAAATAGAAAATAAAGATAATAATAAGCATTAATAAGCACAAATAAGTAGTAAATAAGCAAAACATTAAATAAGCTATAAAAAGAAAATGAGAACTTACTTTTTATTGAATAATCTTGAGAGTACAATGCTTGGAAGGGTAACAATGCTTATAACAAAGCTTAAAACAGAGAATTTAACATAATTGCAGTAAAGTAAAAATGCTGGAAAAAATAATATATCCCTATGAGTGAAATTTCAATCCTATTTATAGGGAAATGTTGTGAGGTGAAACTGCCTAAGCCTTCAATCCTTCCTAAAATTGCTTATGGAAAGCTCCAATCTCGGCCAATCAACATTAAACCGCATCTTGAATGCTTTGACTTTCCCATTCAACTCGAAACTGCAAATTAATTGCTTTGACCTTGACCATTCAATGCGCCATTTATGGCTCAAATTTTATTATATTTCGAATGAAGGTGAAGCAGGTAACGACCGTTAGCCGTGGGACTAACGATGTAATCGTTTAGAGGACTAATGGTGAGAATAGTTTTTGGTTTAAAAGGCTAATGGTTGTTGAGTCCTTAATTAGGCTTCTTTTGTTGAATTGAGCCGATTTTCTTCATAATTTAGGCCGGTCTTGGCCCATTAATTTTGGGCCAGGATTGGCCCACTTTGTAAAATGTCCTTTGCTTTGGTTTTTCTCGCTCTTTCCAATCTCGTGCTTGGTTTTGTCTATTTTGGGCTTTATTTTCGTCCTTTTGTCAATATCCGATACCTGCATAGTACACAACGTAAAACAAGCATATATTTGGTAATTTATGTCCGTTTTTGGTTATTTAAATTCATTTTATTTAGATAAAGGTATGTGTTTTTAAGCACATACCAGTCATGAAAGAGAATATTCTAGATAATAGGTTGGGTCGTATGCTCTGACGCCGTCGTGGAATCATGTGACGCCGTCGTGGAATCATGTGACACCGTCTTGATCTTCGTGGTGACGGCGTCACGTTGTATTTGTGACGCCGTCTCCAGCCACTGTAGAGAAATTATTGATCAATGTTGGTGTAGGTCCGTAGTCTTGTCCGTTTCTTCTCCAAATGAGCCTAAGTCACGTGTAATTTTTCCAAATGCCTTCCAAATGAGAAATACCTGAAAAGGAACGATTAAGTATCTATTTTGGGCATAAATGCATAATTTAGGTGGTTAAACGACCCCAAAAAAGTGTATAAAATGACACCTCATCAAATACCCCTAGACTTGGGATTTTCTTATCCTCAAGCAATTGGGCTTTTCTACCTAGACAATAACAATATGAGGGGTCATTTTACCTACTCTTAAAACATATTCTACAACACAACCTTCTAGACCTCGTAATTAAAAGCACGGAAAGTATATACTAGCACCTCACATAAATGTTTGGGATTCTCTCTTTCACTCGTGTGTATAATGAATTATAACATATGGGGAAAATAGAAAATCACACTCAATACCTGTCATAGCATATAAATTACCATAGGCTTGGTAAAGGATCAAACCTTCACCGCTAGGTTCAAGTATTATTCATTACTATTTAAGAGGTCTTTATAAAGGGTTATGGGGAGTAGGTGTAAGATAACATATAATGGAAACAGAAACGGATGGGATACATTTGGGTGGTGACTTTAGGTGAATTTGGGGTGGAAGGGTTAGCTAATTATTTACACGAATACACATTGGTTTGGTTGCTAAGCCAAGACTCGAATGAATATCTACATACTCTACACAACTCTACATCAATCTCTTTCTTTTTCTTTTCTCATATATTTTTTTTAAATAACATAATACATCACATGGGGTTTATAATACGTACCCCTACACTTGAGCTTTTACATGCTCGATATTTACAATCTAACTAATGACCCGATTTGAGGTGGATCAAAATAACATGGAGACCATTTGAGAAACATATGGGGGTATTGACTTAACTTTTCTTCCATATTCTTCCGTGAAATAAATACTACCATGAATCCCAATCATCCCAAAACTGTATTTACAAGGATAAGGACTTAGCAACCGTGTACTCAATAGTTAACTTGGGTTAAACACATAACGTACTAAAGGCGAGTACATATAAGGTAGGCTAAGGCTTTTTGGGTGTAACGATTAGTTTAAGGGTGACAATGCTCTTCATTAATAGTCCGAATTAACCAGAAAATTACGAGAACCATGAAAAAGGATAGGCTTAGAGGGTTGTACTAGGGTATCCTGCACTAAAGGTGAGTGCATGGCAAGGGTGTAGGATAGTTATATGATTGGTGTGACCATCATAACAATTACAGGTTTAAAACATAGGTTAATCCTAATGCCTCTTATCAAGCAAATCCTAATACTTACTATGCGGTCTCGGGATGCATCACAAAAACAAGTTCTAGAATTTAATATGCTACCGGTACACTCATATGAATTTTACTAACACCAGACATTCTAGAAAAGGCGACAAGGCAATGCATACATGGCCGTAACGACAGAATAGACATGCACGCCTGCAGATCAACCTTAACTCGAACCGGGTAAAGATAAAATCATCTTGGGTTACCAACGATGGGTACCCGAATTCCTAAAGATCTAAGGGCGAACCTCACATTTTTGGGGTGGAATTCTGAGGGTTATTGTGCTAGTCATATAAATTCCTATCCATGGGACGCTAGTAATACTCAGTTTTCGTTGGTGTGTGTCGTAAAAAAATTTAAATTTTGGTAAAAATCACCCTTTTATGCTATGTTTCGATATATTACCCATCTTTTTAAGGACAAGGCAAATGGCAAATGAAAGAATAGTTTCTAAGGCTTATTTTCCCCCTACACTTAAGTTGAACATTGTCTCCAATGTTCTCTAGAAGTAACCGTTAAAACAGATAAAGGAAAAAGAAAACAAGGAAAAGAAAATATTACTCCCATGGTTTACTTAATAATGGAGAAGAAACATGTGATAACTGGTTAGATCGTCCTCCGAGAATCATTAAATGAAACTTCCTAAGAACTTTCAAGCTTCTTCTCATCAAATATAACCTGTAATCAAAGAGAAAGACAACTATACCAAGCATAAAATGTGTGATTTACCAATATACAATATGAATTTAGGGTTCGACTCAATAGATAGGATGAAAGAATTGTTAAATTCATTAGGTTTTGCAGGTTTATAATGGAAGAATAAATATATTAAATGTCATCCAAGTTTTATTTTCAATAATAATTAAAAACTTTAAGTTTTTGGAACCTGGGCGTTTGACGACGTCAGGGTTGTGGTGACCCATCGCAGGTGTCGTGGTGACGGCATCGCGTGTTAATCGTGACGCCGTCTCCATAGTCTGTGAAAATGAAGATTTTGTTTTTGATGAAAAATTTTCTGCACTTGATTCCGTAAGTTAATTCCTGTATAAATGACTGTACAAAATCTAGGATTTAACAATTCAATCATATGACTCGAAACTGACGCGAATTAATCTAAACAATTCATTTATCATGTTTGAATTTGGCTCAAAAGCCGGATAAATTCCCCTACATTTTTTGTTTGCAAAATACCTTTGATTGAAATTAAGACGAGGTTAAAGACAATACAAAGCATGGTTACAAGATAGTTCAAACATAATAAAACAAACGGTAAAGAATTAAAACACACATGACACTCCTAATTTGCGGGAAAAGTAAATATTGGGTTGCCTCCCAAAAGCGCTTGTTTTTGTTTGAGTCACGACCCTGACTCTACCCTTATTTAATAGATAAAGGGGAGGGTTCCCCTACACTTGAGTTCAAGTACGGGTGATAGTAACAGTACACACCATCATGATGAGAAGGAGCCATACGTTGAGAAAGTTGTTGTTGAAGAATAGGCTCTAAACGGTGTGCTTCTAGAATTCTACCTTTCTCTACTTCATTTGGCCTATCAAATAAACTAAGTTCTTCTCCTAAAGGAGAAACTTCCTTTAATTCTAATACTCAATCATCATCAAACATCTCCCAATTTGAAATATCAACACCTAGGGATACAATTTTTCCTAACAAACCCGGTTGAAATCCCTAATGTCTCTTAGGGTCATCTATACCTGGGTTACAATAACTATACACACCCTTAGGATGAGAATTTGCCACGTGAGGTAAAGGCGGTGTTTGAGTTGTTAAATAATCTACTACCTTCATCCTAGAACTATCCGGACTATGTGATTTGATGGGTGGTTCAGGGCCTTTTACGTCTCCTAGACTTACATCTAAGGATGGACTATTGAGTAAAGGTTGAGGCTCCGGTCCATCAAAATTAGGAAATCCCTTAAAACTAAGAAAGAGGTCATAAGTGCTAGTACCCAAGCTTAGATCCCCTAGTTTTATGTGGTCCAAAGGTTCTACCTCTATTAGGGTTCCTATGGTTTCTTTTACTTCTTCCGGGCGAGTCACGGGCGGTGTGTATACCTCAATTGATGGGAGGACTTGTGAGGTAGTTTGTGGGCTTGGGTTATCCACCTTATCCTTCATCGTATTTGGATCTCTTATAGGCTCATCATCTAACCATGCCATGAACTTAGGTATCCTAACTCTAACCACTTCATTCTTAACTAATTGAGTCTTCAAATTTGCTATTGTTTGGTCAGGAATAGTGCTAGTTGGGTTTTTCCACTGTTTATCGCGTTGGGCACAATCCTCAATGGTTTCCCATGCTTCTTCAGCATTTAATACCCTAAGGTTCCCACCTGCTGCATGGTCAATGTCTATTTGGGTATATCTATCGACATGATCACAAAAGAATTAAGCCAAGGACCATAAATTGAGGCCATGATGAGGGACTTTTTGGATTAAGTTTTTGAAACGAGTCCATGCATCGTAGAGAGATTCATCTTGATGTTGTTAAAACATCAATATATTCTTTTGGAATGGGAAGGTTGTGTTTCATGGTAGGTTTTGAAAAGGGTTGGTTGGTGGTCTTTCATACATCATGATGGTGAATAAAAGAGTGATTTACAAAACAAAAGGCACAAAGAAAAGATAGACTACAAGAAAGCTAATTGACAGAAATTAAATCTTACTTGAAAGGATTCAAGCAAGTAGAACTAAGCTAAACTATGATCAAAACCTAACTATTCCACAGGCGGCGGCGCCAAAAACTTGATGTGCGATTGTCGTAGGACTTCTACACAAGAAGTTTTACAACTCACTAGGCAGTGCACCTAATCGTTGTAGTGTAGTATAGGTAAGACTCGGGGTTGTTTATCGTTCACTCGAGGAATAGGTTGGGAAGGCTTGATCATGGTCTAACATAATTCTAAGGGTTGAGAGAAGATTGTTTATGTATTTTTATATTTTATGAAAAGCAAGTAAATCCTATAATTAGAGAAAGGTTTGGTTTTAGCTATTTAAACTAAATATTAACTAAGCTACTGGTGATAACAATAAGATAAAAGACTATGTTTATTTAATCATGTATTACTCCCTAGATTGCTTCTCCTAGTAATGTTGCCTTGTCACACTTGTGATGATCTGTTTAACTATTTCCTAAATCATGAACGAATTACACAAACCCGTCGTCTACTTAGTATGCCGCTAGAGCAACGCTCATGCAAGGTAGTATGAAGACTATTACACGGCCCCTAGGAGTACACTAAGTGCATGTGAAATATATTAAGAGTGGATCAACCATATTAGGGGGCAAGGTAGTATGAAGACTGTTACCCGATGGTATCCTTTCTACACAATCACGTTTTACTAGACATATCAACAGCGATGCAGACAAAAGCTGGTTTTCTATGACCTAACGTGCACATCCATCATAAGAAGCAACACCACTAAGATCTACATTCTAGGTTTCATACAATCATAAATAAACACAATAGGAGGTTAGCCAAGCATGTTATAGATAAAGCAAGAACAATAAATCAAACAACACATAGACATATTGAATGATTAAGTAGACCTTACTTGATTAAAACATTATTTGGAAGAGATACAATAGAGGTTTTGGGCCCTAAAATTGTCTCCTACAGCTGCTAAACGAACTAGGGTTCGTACCCTCTTTTTAGTCTAAAGTTACACACCCAAAACCCTAAATTAAGGATTGTATATATAGGAAAAACGCTATGACAGCGTCGCATTTTAATTGTGATGCCGTCATGAAAGAGAATATTCTAGATAATGGACTGGGTTGTATGCTCTAACGCCGTCGTGGAATCATGTGACGCCGTCTTGATCTTCGTGGTGACGGCGTCACATTGTATCTGTGACGCCGTCTCCAGCCACTATAGAGAAATTCTTGATCAATGTTGGTGTAGGTCCGTAGTCTTGTCCATTTCTTCTCCAAATGAGCCCAAGTCACGTGTAATTCTTCCAAATGCCTTCCAAATGAAAAATACCTGAAAAGGAACAATTAAGTACCTATTTTGGGCATAAATGCATGATTTAAGGGGTTAAACGACCAAAAAAAGTATATAAAATGAAACCTCATCACTCTACAGATCTGTGGGATGGTGGCAGCAACGGAGCCAAAGACTATACAGAATGTTGTGCAGATTTCTAGTGCATTGACTGATAAGGCTGTTAGAAATGGATCAATTAAGAAGGTTGAGAAAAAAGGAAATGTGGGAGAACCTAGCAAGGATAAGAATGGTAGGGATGATAATAAGAGGACTATGACTGGGAATGCTTTTGCTACTACCGCAAACCCTGTAAGAAGAGAGAATACGGGTACTTGGCCTAAGTGTACCACCTGCAACTCCTACCATGCACCCGAAGGGATCTTGTCGTACATGCTTCAACTATAACTTCCCGAGTCATTTGGCAAAGGATTGTAGAGGCGTGCCGAGGAATGTGAATCATGTCAATGCTAGAAACCTAACTATTAGGGCATGTTATGAGTGTGGTAGTACCGACCATGTCAGGTCAGCTTATCCTAGATTGAATAGGGCACAAGGATCGGAAGAAAATCATCCAAACCAAGTTGCTGCTAATAATGGGGGCCAGGGTCATGGAAACCAAGGGAACCAGGCTAGGGGTAGGGCATTCATGTTGGGAGCAGAAGAAGCTCGCTAGGATCCGAACATCATGATGGGTACGTTTACTTTGAATAATCATTTTGCCACTACCTTATTTGACTCTGGTGTCGACTATAGTTTTGTTTCCATTACTTTCATACCTCTGTTAGGCTTAAAGCCTAGAAAATTAGGTTTCAAATATGAGATTGAGATAGCTAGTGGGCAGCTAGTAGAGACTGATAAGGTTATTAAGGGTTGCAAACTAGAAATCGAGGGCCATGTCTTTGACATCGACTTGATACCTTTTATGCATGGGAGTTTTGATGTGATTCTAGGCATAGACTGGTTGTCCAATTATAGGGCTAAAATAATTTGCCATGAGAAGGTAGTGAGGATACCACTACCAGATGGCAAGGTGCTTAGAGTATTAGGAGAGAGACCGGAAGAGAAAGCAAGATTTTTGATGGGTGCTAAGGCTGGTGATAAGAAATAAAAAGAGATTGTTATGGTTAGAGATTTTCCTAAAGTATTCCCAGATGACCTATATGGATTACCACCTATTCAGGAAATTGAGTTTTGAATTGAGTTAATCCCTAGAGCAACGCTGACAGCAAAGTCTCCCTATCATTTGGCACCTTCTGAATTGGAGGAGTTGTCAAGACAACTCAAGGAGCTCCAAGATGAAGGTTTCATTCGACCAAGTTCGTTGCCTTGGGGAGCGCCGGTGTTGTTCGTTAAGAAAAAGGATGGTTCTTTTAGGATGTGCATTGATTATAGAGAATTGAACAAGTTAACTATTAAGAATCGTTATCCACTTCCTAGAATTAATGATCTATTTGATCAACTGCAAGGGTCGCAATTTTTCTCGAAGATAGATCTTAGGTCTGGATACATCAGCTGAGAGTGCATGAGGATGACATTCTAAAGAATGCATTTAGATTTTGTTATGGACATTTCGAGTTTACAGTAATGCCCTTTGGTCTGACTAACTCACCAGCAATATTCATGGATTTTATGAATAGAGTTTGTAGGCCTTATCTTGATAAGTTTGTGATAGTGTTTATAGACGATATCTTAGTCTACTCTAATACTCGATAGGAGCATGTAGAAAACTTAAGGTTAGTATTGGGACAACTCAAAAAGGACAAACTATTTGCCAAGTCTTCTAAGTGTGAATTCTGGCTAAGAGAAGTTCAGTTTCTTAGGCATGTGATAAATGGTAATGAGATTCATGTAGACCCTAGTAAGATTGAAGTTGTTAAGAATTGGAAAGCCCTTAGAACTCTGACTGAGGTTTGTTCGTTCTTAGGATTGGCTGGATATTACCGTAGGTTCATTGAGAACTTTTCTAAGATAGCTAAGTCTCTTACTATCTTAACTCAGAAGTGTAAGACTTTCGATTGGGGTGAGGCACAGGAATTAGCATTTTAAACCTTGAAGGATAAGTTGTATAGTGCGCCTGTTTTAGCTCTCCCTAATGGACCGAAAGACTTTATGGTATATTATGATGCGTCCGGGATAGGACTAGGCTGTGTGTTAATGAAAAGAGGTAAGATGATAGCATATGCATCTAGGCAGTTGAAAATTCATGAGAAGAATTATATTACCTATGATTTGAAGTTGGGTGCGGTCGTGTTTACACTTAAGATCTAGAGACGTTATCTGTATGGGACAAAAAGTGTCATCTATATGGATCATAAGAGTCTTTAGCATATCTTTAGTCAGAAAGAGTTGAATATGCGACAGCGTTACTGGATAGAGTTGTTTAGTGATTATGACTGTGAAATTCGCTACCATCCTGGTAAGGCGAATGTGGTGGCTGATGCCCTAAGTAGGAAGGAAAGAGTAAAGCCTAAGAGAGTTAGAGCTATGAATATGACCCTTCAGCCGAGTATCAAGGATAGGATATTGGCGGCTCAAAAAGAGGCTGTGGATGAGTTAGCATGATTACAGAAAGGTTTAGATGAGATGATTGAACAGAGAAGTGATGGGACTTTGTACTACCTAGATCGAATATGGGTACCTTTGAAGGGTGAGGTAAGAACTTTAATAATAGATGAATCCCATAAGTCAAAGTACTATGTACACCCAGGAGCTGATAAGATGTATTATGATTTGAGAGATAGGTATTGGTGGCCTGGAATGAAAAAGGACATATCTGAGTATGTTAGTAAGTGTTTGACTTGTTTAAAGGTTAAGGCTGAGCATCAAAGGCCATATGGCTTACTCGAGCAACCTGAGATTCCCGTATGGAAATAGGAAGGAATAACTATGGATTTTGTGACTAAGTTGCCTAGGACTAGTAGTGGGCATGACACAATCTGGGTCATTGTGGACCGATTGACTAAGTCTGCTCATTTTCTACCTATGCGTGAGGATTATAAGATGGATAGATTGGCTAGATTGTATTTGAATGAGATAGTTGCTAGACATGGTATGCCGATCTCGATTATATTAGATCGTGATAGTCGTTTCACATCAAGGTTTTGGCAGTCAATGCAAGAGGCATTAGGAACTCGTTTAGACATGTGTATGGCTTATCACCCTCAGATCGATGGTCAGAGTGAGCGTACTATTCATACTTTGGAAGACATGCTCCTAGACTTCAGAGGAAGTTAGGATGTTCATCTTCTGTTAGTTAAGTTTTTGTATAACAATAGTTATCATTCTAGTGTGAGATGTGCTCCATTTGAGGCATTGTATGGTAGAAAGTGTCGTTCGCTAATTATGTGGGCTAGGTTGAAGAAGGTCAGTTGATAGGACCTGAGTTAGTGCAAGAGACTACTGAAAAGATCTCACAGATTAAGGATAGACTTAAGGCTACAAGTGATCACTAAAAAAGTTATGCTGATAAGAGGAGGAAGCCTCTATATTTTAGTGTAGGTGACTATGTCTTGCTTAAGTGTCACCTTGGAAAGGTGTAGTATGCTTTAGGAAGAAAGGGAAGTTAGCACCTAGATTTGTTTGACCTTTTGAGATTATTGAAAAGGTAGGCCCTGTGGCCTATCGGTTAGATTTACCTGAGGAATTGAATGGTGTTCATGACACGTTCCACGTGTTGAACCTTAAGAAGTGTTTAGCTGATCCAACACTGCAAGTGCATTTGGATGAGATTCAAGTTGATGCTAAGTTAAATTTTGTGGAAGTGCCTATGGAAATTTTGGAAAGAGAGTTTAAGAAGCTGAAGCGTAGTAGGATTGCCATCGTTAAGGTTCAGTGGAATTCAAAACGTGGCCCTGAATTCACGTGGGAACGTAAAGATCAGATGAAATTGAAGTACCCGCATTTGTTTAGTGATGTTAGTAGTTAAATTTCGGGGATGAAATTCTTTTAAGGGGGGTAGAATGTAACCTTTTCCCTTTTTGTGTTCTAAATATTTCATTTATAGTCCTTTGACTATTTCACTTTTGTCAGTTTATTCAGATTTTATACCGTGTTGACGGTGGTGATTTTGTTGAGAATTATGGTGATTTGTGGTTTATTGTGATTAATAATCCCTTTTGGAAGGTATTATTGTGTTATTTGTGTTCCGGGTGGTTTGCCTTGTGAATTTTGAAAAAACGAGTTTGACACATCCTTTAATGTCCAGGTGAGTTTTGAAAGGGTTTAAAGTGTAAATATGTCATGTGAATACTCTAGGTTAATGGAAAAGTATTTTTAAGGTGAATAAAAATGCTAATTAACTTTGGGGTAAATTTTACGGTTGAGTTTTATGAGTACTTAAGTGATCCTGACACGAAAAGAAAAACCGAAACCTTCTAGGATCCTTTGTTCGTGGTTTCACAAAAATATCTCTCTTTCTCACCCTCTTGGCGTCCAAACTAAGTCACACACACAACTCTTATAATTTTTGAAATTTTGATAAAAAGCATGAAGATTGGTGATATATTGGGTTGATTATAGTGCTCGGGTATTCAATTAAACAACGTTTGGGTTGTCCGGTTTGTGTCGAAATCTAAATTTTTGAAGATTTTCTTGTAAGTTTTCAAATTTTAATTTCGTTTATCCTTTTGGGTTTATCTTGATGCATAGATGTTAGTTGTATAAGTTGATCGTCGTGAAAATCAATTTTTGGAAACAAAACGAACAAAAGGGGTGTGTTTGGTTCGTCGAATAAAAAAAGAAAGAATGGTGTTTTTGTACTTTTGATGTTGTGGTCGTGATGGTTGAATAACATATGTTGCTAGATAGCTTATTTTTTATAGTAGCTAGTATAGCTTATTCGGGCTTATTTTTAAGCTATTTCTTGGCTTATTTTGGGCTTAAATGCCACGTCACCTATCCAAAATCACTAGGAAAGAGATTTTGACTATTTTGTGTTATGTCGTTTGTTGTGGACTATTTTTGAGGCTTATGGAAGTAACCAAATATGATACGTAGCTTATTAGCTTATTTTCAAGCTTAATATACGTATTTTGAAGCTTATGGACTCACGGCCTAATAAGTCTATTTAAGTCGTGGCTTGATGGGAGGGCTTATTGTGGTTCGGATTATTTTCTACTTATTAGTATAAGCTTATGTATGTAAATGGACCTTAGTTTTGTACTTGGATCGTATTTTGGACTTATAAATATCTTAATGGACCCTTATTGGGCCTTAAAGCCCAATACGCAATATTTAGTCGTTATAAGAGTTTTGACGGACTTTTGAAAGTGAAAATGTATTTACGAAATGATATTGAACGATATTTTGGGAAAAACGTTTTAGTAAACGTTAAAGATTGAGATTTTGGAATTTTTTTCGAAAAGTGTCGAATTTATGAAAAGTGTTGAAAATAAGGTTTGAAACCTTGAAAAACGTTGTATAAGCGTATGGGTCATGTTGAAATTTCGTAAATTATTTATACTTATAAATTTTACCTAAAAACATGATTTTGAATTATAAATAATAAAATATTATTTAATTATTTTAATTATTTTAATAAATTCACTAAAAGACGTAAAATATAATTTTTTTCTCGAAACTTCTCGAATATGTTTTGTTAGGGATTTTGTAATAGATAGTTACTACTAGTAGGTATGTAGTTCCTACTGGTAGAGTAAAAGTTCCTGCTGGTAGGTATGTAGTTCCTACTGGTAAGGATAAGTTTATAGTTAGTGCTGGCAGAACAAAAGCTATTCCTGCTGGTAGTACAATATTAGTCCTGGTAGTATTATGCTTACTCCGGGTTGTTAGTATGGCTAGTTAGTGATAGGGATATGCATGAGATATCCTAGGAAGTGATAACACTTATCACTTTAGCTTTTAGCGAGTCTTAAGGAAACAAGGAGTTAGGGTTTCATGGGTATTTAAGAAACCTACGGCCTTGGATGAAGGCACTGATTGGATTCATTAGAAAAACACTTTTATTATTAATAGAAAAGATCCATAGAGGATCATTATTTTTAGTAATTCTTTAACTCGGTTGTTTATATTCCGCGTAAACAATAATTTCATTTGTTAGAGTCTCTCTTAGAGTTGCTTGTGATTACATAAGTGCTCTACAACCTTAACAGGCGTAAAGATCTATCTAGGGCTGGACCTACAAGTGGTATGATAGCCTGGAGAGAGCCTCTGTTAAAGAAACTTTACTATTCTTACTCATAAAAACCTCACAATGACTTCACAAAATCCATCACAAACATACCCTATTCCATCACCATCAGTATCTACATTTACTTTCCCATCAACAACTAAACCTGTGTTTACTGCCTCAACTTCTAAACCAGTTTTTGAGTCTCCAAATCACTCTCAAACCTTACAAACCACCCAGTCTCAGCAACTTCAACAATATCACACAACCACTGTCTCAAACAATAATGCCAAATTTCCTTACTTAAAGAAGGAAGAATATGAGACATGGGCCATGAAGATGGAGTATTGGATCATGAACAGTGATCATAACTTGTGGAACATTGTTCTAAATGGAAACAACAAGAAAAAGACAGGAAGAGGTCCAAAAGGAAATATTATGATTCTTCCACCTGTTTCTGTTGAAGAACAAATTGATGTTCAAAGAGAGACAAAAGAAAGAACTATATTGCTTCAGTCTCTTCCTGAGGATCATATGGCTGATTTTCACCATCTAGATGATGCAAGGGATATTTGGTTGGCTGTCAAAGCCAGATTTGGAGGTAATGATGAGTCTAAGAAAATGAGGAAGTCAATGCTAAAGCAGGAGTTTTCAGAATTTAGGGTATCTGAATCAGAGGGTCTGCATAAGGGCTATGACAGGTTTCAGAAGATATTGAGTCAACTCAATCAGATGCAAGCTAAGCCAGACAATGAAGATTGTAACATGAAGTTTCTCAGAGCACTTCCACCTTCTTGGTCACAGGTGGCCATCACTCTTAAAACAAAGGGTGGTCTTGATTATCTAAGCTTTGATGATCTATACAACAAGCTTAGGACTCTTGAAATTGATGTGAAGGGTGGCTCAAGTTATGATTCAAGAGGTACTTCTGCTCCTACCCATTCAGCCTTTATTAGTGCTGCTAGCACTAATTCAAAGATGTCATATCCTGATCAATCACATTCAACCACTTTTACTTCTGCTTCATCAAGTCCTGCTGCTTTAAGCAATGTGATTGAAAATGTTCTCCATTCCTTTGTTGCTGAAAGTGATCCACAACAGCAGATAACTTATGAAGATTTTAATTAGATTGGGAAATTGGATTTGGAGGAATTAGACATCAAATGGTAAAAGGCAATGCTCTCTGTTAGGATTAACAGATTTGAAAAGAAAGCTGGGAGAAAGATAAAGTTTAATAACAAGGATGTTGCAAGGTTTGACAAGAAGAAGGTTAAATGCTACAAATGCTCAGAGTTGGGTCACTTTGTTAGGGAATGTATAGAGAAACAGTAGGATTCTAAAGCAAGGTACTCTTCATTCAAACTTAAGGAGCTGGATAAGTCAAAAGAACCAACGGCCTTGTTGTCTGTTGATTCCATGTTAAACTGGTCAGACCATGAAGGTAAAGATGTGGGAAATGGTGCTGCTCAAGTATATGGGATGATTGCTGGAGCTAAGGATGATGCTGGTGATGCTACTAGTGATGTTGCTGATGATGTTTCTAATTTTGCTGTAGAATTTGCCCTTATGGGTATCTCTTCTCAGGTACATACTTGTCCTTTTGGTTGTGAACATCTATATGCAGAACTTAAAAAGGAATTTGACAATGTAGAAGTTCAATACAAAGAGTGTTATATCCAGGTTCAAGCATATAAAAGTACATTACAAACATTAGAACAACAGAAGGGATGGTACCAAAGTAATCAGCTAGCATTAGAAGAAAGGATTAGAATATTAACTGCTAATTTAGAAAACACAACAAACATGTTAAAATATACTGAGAAACTGAATGAACAGGCTAAACTTGAAAAACTGAATGATAAGGTTAAACTTGAGGAGTCTAAGGCAAGGTTTGACAAATGGAAGGACTCTTCCAAAAACCTGGACAAACTGATCCATAGCTCCATATCCTCAAGATCAAAGTTTGGTTTACGATTTGGAGAAACTTTTGGATCAGATGAGGTGTTTGATCCCTCTGCCCCTAGCATCTTTGACACCACACCTGAAGATGTTGCAGAGAAACCTCTCTATGATAGGTTTGTCAAAGCTGTTGGAATGCATGCTGTTCCTCCTCCTATAACAGGAACATTCATGCCTCCTTCCAACAATCTTGACCTTGATGATACACAGGTTACCTATGGTTCAAAGTCCAATAATTATTTTGACACTAACTATGTATTTAATGACTTTGTCTCTTGTGATATCAGTGACAAGTCCTCAGACTCAGAGACCACTGGCTTTTCATCCTGTCTTTCAAGTGTCAAGTCCTCAAGCTCCAAGACCAATGAACCCTTAGCCTCTGCCCCTAGTTTAGTTGCTTTCCAAACCATGCCAAAGACTGCTGACCAACAACCAAGTTCCACCAATGATAATTCTAGTTTTTCTTTTAAGGAGAATGTAAAACCTCCTAGGAATTTATGTAATAAGAGTGGAATAAGTAGTAGGAGTCTTTGTAAACGAAAGTCTTTTGGTTCTAAGACATGTTTTGTTTGTGGTAGTAAATTTCATTTGATTAAAGATTGTGATTTTTATGAGAAACAGTTGGAATTGCATAATAAACCTATGTGGAATAATGTTACAAATATTCCCTCATTTGTACCAAAACCATCATCTGTTCCTGCTGGTAGTAGGAATAGACCAACATCTGTTCCTGATGGTAGACCATTTTCTGCTGGTTGGAAAAATCATGCTGCTCGACCTATGACCAGACCAACAAGCTAATTATTTTCAACACTTTAGTTGGCCTGGCTATTATAACCAAATGAATATGGATGAGGGAAGATGGGGAACTGCTGTTAAGCCCTCA
>BQNB010106532.1:0-23371 GCA_026074375.1 Tanacetum coccineum | reverse complement strand
CATAAGTGATCTCTTTCAAGAAGTGCAGTTGTCAGAACCAGTAAGTTTCTTTAAAATCAAAATTAGTCCTGGATTATCAGTTTGATGGAGGTACAGTGGATGATTTGAATTGATTTCTTCATTAGGTGTGTTGTTATCCGGATTGTTAGGGTTTGATGAGTTTCTCACCATTTCTTGATTTGAATGAATTTTGATGAATTTTGGTTATTTTGAAATGATTTGAGTTAAATAAGTTTGATGATCGTGTTTGTGAGGTGATTGTGGTTGTAATGGTGTATTCTGAATGTACAGATGATGGTGGTTTTGAGTGGTGGTCAAAGTTTGTTAGGGTGGTCAAAGTTTGTTAGGGTGATCAGAGTTAGTTATTAATGGTGGTCGATGGTGGTTTTATCACCGGAATGTGTATGATGCTTTGATACCATGTTGGTAATCAAAGGAAATTGAGAGAGAATAAAATTAGAGGGAAAACCTGTTTGTATTTCTCTAATTGAAAACTAAAGTTGTACATCACTATTTATAAACATTACAAGAAAGTCAAAGTAAGCTACTTTAATCCTACAATTAACACTACAATTACACTATATCAGACTAATTACAACAATGAATAAATAAGCTACATCTCCTTGCATCTTCTCTGAACTTTATGGTGAAGCTTGAGCTTGTTAGGCTGTTGGGATTGCATAGTTGACTTTACTGAGTTGACTTTGCTATCTGCAGTATTCTTGTTCCGTTTTGAACTTGAGTTGACTTCAGTAGCTGTAGTAGTTCCTTTAAAGGAACCAAAGGGAAAGTAGACAGTAGACACCCAACTCTTTTGGGTTTAAGCCATAAAATAGCCACGTACTTTTTCAAATATACCGAGATGGTACGTGAACCCTAAAAATTACCCAGATGGTACGTAAGCTTTCATTTTACCTGCTAATATGCCACATTATACCAGCTGAACTTACAAAAGCTAATGTGGCATTAAAAAAAGCTAACGTGGCAATTATTTATTTCATTTTGAACTATTTTTAACCTATAAATAGTGACGTGTCATTAAATCTCAATTTTTAGTTAAAAGTCTTTATTTTCTTAAAACATAATTCATGTATTCTTTAACCTAACACCAACAGATCTTCAATCTTAAACACACATAAGCACGACCTCAAATATAGATATTTAAAAAATCAAACCCACAACTTTCATCTATCAAATCCATAAACAAACAAATCTTCAAAATCAAACCCGCAACTTTCATCTATCAAATCCACAAACAAAATATAAACAAACAAATCTTCAAAATCAAACCCACATTAATCTTTTATTATTTATCAACACATAGAACTACAAAAAGCACACTTTTTAAAAACAAGATCTAAAAACCATTTACTCGAGATCTGAAAACCCGAAGGAAACCAATAGATCGAAATCTTAAACTCTTAACTTTTTGGATATCGGCATTGACTCGCCGGAATTGCAGAGCACATATCCAGCAGCGGGGAAGCTTTATATGATGGTCGGGTTTCAACGGGTGGATCTTGACGTTGAGGTTAGCTAGGATGGAGAAACTGTTTCTTTGATAAGATAGTATTATTACATAGTTTATACAAAAAAAGGATTAATTTTTATTGAAGAAATGGAACGTGTCACCTTCTGATGATTATTGGTAGGTTTACCGGTGTAAAATAATTCAAAATGAAATAAATAATTGCCACGTCAGCTTTTTTTAATGTCACGTCAGCGTATGTAAGTTTTGCCAGTTAAACGTGGCATATTAACAGGTAAAACGAAAGTTTAGGTACTATATGGGCAATTTTTTGGGTTCACGTGCCATCTCAGTATAATTGAAAAAGTATGTGGGTGTTTAATGGCTTAAACCCAACTCTTTTTCATATATGCATGCAAGAGTGTAGAATGGTAAACATGACAAGATACATAACTCACAAACTACTTGAGAATGAGTTGTAAAATATTCAGAATCAACTTGACTTCAAGTTACCTGAATAGAGTTTCAAGTCGAGCTCTAATATAAAAAAATACTCGTCTCATAAAGGTCACGAGTCTTATTGAACTTGTGTTTCTTTTCATTTAGACCATTTAATTTGTAAATGTCAAGTCGAGTAAAGTTAATTTAATTAATGCTGTTATTATAATTCTATAATCGTTAATCGAGTCAATTTGAGCCGAGCTCAAGAGTGTTGATTACTTAACACGGACTCTAGCCTGAAATCTAAATACTTGGTTGAGTTCAAAACGATTTTTAAGCTTCAGTTTTTTGACTGATTCAAGTTTCAAACTTAATAATGTTCAACTCGCTTGGCTCGTAATACTCCGGTATGCATATAGGCTACAAGCTTCAATGTCATTGTATACATTAATTAAATAAAGATTTATTCTGCGGTTCTTTTAGCTTGTCTGTCAACTTGGATGTTACTATCTGGTTGTTCACCAATGACGTGTATTGTATTGTTCATGTTTGTCAGGTATAGTAATGATGATAATATATCGTCCTTTACAACTTACGACGATGTTTCGAGCAGCTTAAGATGAAATTTCTTGTTACTAAAAAGGTCATACATCAAGAAATATATTTATCAATGTGTTGACTATTACCCATTTGTCGCACAACATGTTAGATAATGATAGTCTGATAGATGTATTAATTAGTTTTTTCTTAAAGCATAATTTTATCTCTATCACAGTATTTATATCACAAACTATCTCACATGTTTTAAGCAAGACTTCAACCAACAACCATTTAATTTGGAAGCTTCTCACACCATTGAGACAAAAACCATTTGATAAATTGATCATCTTTATTTTTTGGTTGATCGACTTATTAGTTTGATATGCAGGAAAATATATTTGTAATTGTTCGGATGATAATCTGATGAATAAAATATATAAGCACAACTGATTTTTACTCTAAAATTAATTAGCAAACATATATGCATGTTAGAGTAATGTATTTGGGATGTAACAAGTTTTAGAGTTCAAGTTAGTTTGTGAAAAAGTAGTGCTTTGGGTCTGAAAAGACAATCAATGCGCTTATCTCACCGGAAGAACGATGTTCATGCTACTTGGTTAAGGTAATGTCTTGGCGCCCGACACTACAAGAAATTATAGGACGGGTGACGGTGTCCTCGCAAAAGGTTGCTAAACGACAAAAAAACCCATATCGAGACTCTCTTTTGGACATTGAGAGGAAATAAGGCGGGGGAGGGAGGGAGGGCGGGGGGGGGGGGGGGGAGATAGGGGGGGGGAGAAAGTGAGGGGCATGGGAGGGGGGCGACGGGCGGAGTGGAGGAAGTGTGGTTGGGGGGGCGGGGGGAAGGGCGGGGGATGGGGAAGGGGGAGGCGAGGAGGGGGAGGGAGGGGAACTGGGGGGGGGGGCTGGAATGGGGAGGAGGAAAGATGAGGTGTGGGGGGGGGGCGGTGGTGGGGGGGGGGGGGGGGGGCGGGTGTTTCCATTGTTGGTGATGGGGATGGTGGGTGGGGGTGATGGGGTGGTTACCTTTGAGGGGGTCCATCGGGGCGTGAGGGGGGGGGGGTAGAGTTGAGGGGGGGGGGCGGAGTAGTGAGGGGGTGCGTTTATTTGAATTGGTTGCGGTGGTTGGGAGGCGAGAGAGGGGGAGGGGGGGTAACCGGGAAACCGGCCTTTCTTTGGGCGGATGACAGGACTAAGGGGCAGGGGGCGCCGGGAGGGGAGGGAGTGGGGGAGGAGGGAGATAATCTGAAAAAAGATTACGGGGGGAGGGGGGAGGGTGGATGGATTGGGGGAGGGAGGGGCGGGGAGGAGTGGGCCGATAGGCGGGGGTGATGGGCTGGGGACGGGCGGAGGGGGAGGGTTGGGGCTAGTTACATGGTCAACTTATCGATTGAACTATATATAGTTGTAGTGTTATTTTAATTATACTTTCAGTTTACTACTTTTCAGGAACCAATATGTTGATGTCTGATGCTCCGCCGGCGCACCCAACCATAGCTCTCATGAACCCTCGGTTCAATCATCCTCCAGGTTGGATGAACCACTCGGACTATGCTCACTTTCTTCTGTCATCATCTTCCGGGTCAACTGGTACAACCTTGAGTCATGTGGCGCACCATCCATCTGGTTCATTCCCTACAACGTCAAGTCATTTGGATCCAGGCCTGCGTTATGGTAGTCTGGAGAATGATTTTGATGGTGTGACAGACATGAAACCTCATGACTAAGCATCTCTTGATTGCAACCCTTCGACACTTCTATCGAAATTGTCATTTATTGTATGCTTTAGTCAAGCACCGGGGTATGTTAACATATTTGAAACTAGATCATTTTAGCATTTGTTATATGAGCAGTTAATTGTTTGGTTTTATGATCTAATTAACCAATTAATTAACACGAGTACGTAGCAGAATTAAAGATTACATGTAAAACACATTAATTAACAAGGATAGAAAATGTATACCTTTTAGCACGAAACGACACATCGCTTAAGGTAACCGTTAACACCGTCTTCTATATACGCGTATGTATAATCACCACACGCAAAACCTCCAAGATCTAAAGCAAGATCTCTCTAAGTCGACACACACAATACGTTCTTAGCAAACAATGAAGTATGCTAGTACTAGTAGTGTTTTAGCAAACGAATACCGAATCTTGACAATCAACCAAACGGAGAACCTCCCTTTTCTTTCTATTGGGTCGAACCAAAGAAGCAAACAAAACCTTTAGGGTTTTGAGTTCGGTCGAGCAAGAACACCAAAACACGAAACCCTTTGTAGGTCTTCTTGATCGCACGAACAAAGAGGATCAAAATTGAAAACCCTTGTGGGTTTGAAACCGATCGAGTAAGGGAAGAGAGCAAGAGAGATTTTAGGGTTTTGATATTCTCAAGTGTATGTGAATATGACCCAAGATCTCCTTATATAGGCTAAGCTCTCCCACCTCCCCAAGAAGTAGAGTTCTCAACCGACTAGGAGAAGGAGAGGGGTAAAACCCACCCTTCTTTTATTCGGTTTTTACTCATTAGTCCCTTAAACCTTTTAATGACTAATATTTATTTCTCGTTTACTAAAAACACTAATTAAACATTGTTTACATATAAACGTGTGCGTCCCCTTAGGCTCGAAAATATTTCCGGACATATATTAATTCATATATGGTCATAATCCAACAGCTCCCACTTGGACATGTATGAATAATATAATAACATTGGTAAGCGTCTAGCAACACGCCAATGCTCCCAAAAACATCCGAGTGTGGTTTCACAGGGCATGAACAAATGATTTATGAATTTACAATCCCTTTGTTTCCGATACCGTTGTTAAATTGGATATGGATCAATGTCATTCCATATTTAACGATTCTGTTTCTCATATATGAAGTAATCAAGATTACTGAAAATCAATGAGACATATCTTCTTGAGTTTTCAGGTACGGCCATACACACATCTGATTATTTCTATGAGGGGCCCAGTGGTATCTTCTTCAACAATTTGAAGGAACAAATTCTATATTGACTACAAGTGTCCAGTCATCATGTGGCATAAACCATTCTGACATAGCCCTTATTAGTTACCTTATTCAGGACAACTTAAACTATATCAAGAAGGAATATCCACATATGCTAAACCTACTTGCATCTCAAGTCTAAGGATTTATGTAAATAAAATCACGTACAAGATTCACTTGATGACGTCGATCCATAAAGTGATATTCTTGTGGCGGGGAAATCCAATATTCATCTTATGAATATCATGTGAGTTTGGTGGACTCATCCTTAATATCTCCAATATCACCAATCACTCAGAATTGTCTTAGTTTAACAATATTCCCATATTGTTAATCGACAACGGATTAATTTAGAATAATACATTTATTATTCATGGATTTAAACATGCAAATATAGGACACAATTTATAATATAAAATAACAAAATACCAACGTATCATTATCATAAAATAAAATTGTTTTAACATCCCTTATCCAAATACTAAAACACAGATCTACATGAAACTACTAGCAGGACGAAGCCCCATGCTCCTAGCATGTTGAGTAAGCTTCCTATTTGATAAAGCCTTTGTAAAAGGATCAACTAGATTGTTATCTGTGTGAACTTTAAGTATCCTTATTTCGCCCAGTTCAACACACTCGCGAACATAATGATATCTTCTATGATAGTGTCTGACGCCTTTCTGAACCCCTGGTTCATTAGCATAATGAATTGCAGCTGAATTGTCGCAGTACATATTCAAAGGTTCATTTATCGTTGGTACTATACCAAGCCCTGAGATAAACTTCCTAATCCAAACAGCTTCTATGGCAGCTTCTGAAGCAGCTATGTATTCAGATTCTGTAGCAGACATTGCAATGGTACTTTGCTTGGAGCTCTTCCAATCCACTGCGCCTCCATTCAAAACGAAGACATATCCTGTCTGAGACTTCGTGTCATCTCTATCAGTCTCGAATCCAGCATCGCAATAGCATTCAACTCTAAGTTCTGTGCTAGGATTTCCACCATAAACCAAGAACATATCTTTAGTATTTCTTAAATACTTAAGAATGTTTTTCACAGCAGTCCAGTGAAGTTCACCTGGATTCTGTTGAAACCGGCTTGTTAAATTTTGCGCGAACGCAACATCAGGTCTAGTGCTGTAACACCCTCATTTTTACATATAGCAGCGGAAGCTAATCTGGGGTATTACTTCAAAGGTACAACAATCATAATCATAAAAAACGAATAAAAAAGAGTCGTTTTTGAAAATAAGTTATCATTCATTTATTTTATCAGAGTTTTTACAAAAGAAAAGTCCCAACATCTGTATTTACAAAGTGTGAATGATAACGGTTTTTCTATCTTCATGTCCTCGCCACTCCGTGCCATTAGTTACCTGAGATAAACATGCTAAAAAGTCAACACAAAGGTTGAGTGAAATCCATAGGTTTAAGTAATATAATTTGAATGCAAATGCGATATTCGGGTTACGTTGATATACACCCGGTATTGAAAACATATTTATTATTGCCATTAGCTCATGAATCTGAAGCCTTAGGGTATGGTGATATGTTATAGCCCCTGCGGGTACCTTTGCCAAAATACCCGCGTGATTTTTAATGATGTGCAATTGGTAACTCGTAACTGGGTATACCAACGGGGAGTCCAGCCCAAATAGATCTATTCACACCATTCGCGCTTACTACGAAGAGTAATTAACGGTTCATGATTATGGGGACTTAAAGGCAAAGCAGTTACTTAGGCAATAGTAAATTGAAATAGCATACAGAAATAATTGCATTCATGTTTATAGCATGTATCCCCCTCGCGGGTTTATAAAAAGATTGAAATGCGAGGCTATGAACTCACCTGAACAGTTATAGGGAAATTGATAGCAATGTATATGAAATGAATAGTAACGGCTTCAACACGGGCAACCTGGGTTAATATGGCAAGTCTTAGTTTGATTTAATATATAAGTTTTTGGATATCGATGTTGGTTTTAATATAAAAATTATCATAACACCGTTCGGGCAATCATAATTCAGAAGTCATTCAGTAAACGTTTGTGGAGCTAGGGCACTTTAAATCGTAAACCCAATAACTCAGACAGAACGTAATACCAAGATGAAACTTCTTAATATGAAGCTCCCTAGTATTGTGGTATGATATAGATCCGGGACATGATTTTTGAAAGCACATCGATGATGAATGATATAATGATTAGAACATAAGCAGTTTTAAGCATTTTATTCAATATCTGGAAATGTTAAGCACGTCAAGCGTTAATTAAAGTTATGTCTGGTAATGTTTTGAATGTGTTTTTATACTTTTTCAAAATGTTACATTTTAGACCCTAGGGTTTGGAAAATTACAAGTAGACCCCTAGGGTTTGCATTTTTACGACTTTGGTCCTTCAACTTTTATTGATATACAAAATAAACCTTGGACTTTAAAAAGTGACATAATAGACCCTTGTAGTTATAACTTTAAATAAATGACACTTTTAATCCTTTTAGTTATAAGTTTCTGAAAATTACGATATATACCCCTTGCATGGATTATAATTACAAAACATGTTCAAATTGCCATGGAAGCTTATTTTAACATTTCAATAGACATTTATAAGTTATAATAAACTAAAATATGAAGATTTAACACAACGCAAGTTTAAATTAACGATTCGTTAAGCTAGGAAGTAAAACGGGTCAATTATGTTGTGGTGTGTATGGGAAGATTAAGCTGTTGATCATTCCGTTAGCTTTTAAATAATCTTTTAAACTCTTGGCTAATGTATTCGCCACCCCGAATGATGATCGTATTGCCTTAATGGTCTTCCCGAGATGTTTTCAACTCATTTATAAAACAATTTGAACGTTTCATAGACCCATGTTTATGTTTAAGAAGATAAACATAACCATAACGACTATAATCATCTGTGAATGTAATGAAGTAGCTAGCACCTTGTCTTGACACATGTCTAAGTGGACCACATACATCAGTATGTATTATTCCAAGAAGATCTTTTGCCCTTTCGTTACTATGAGGGAAGGTTCTTTGTCTTCTTTTCCAGATAAACAAGATTCGCATTTATCAAAAGATTCATCATCTGTTGACTTTAACAGCCCATCTTGTTGCAGCTGTTTAATACGTTTCTTGTTTATATGAGCAAGACGACAGTGCCATAGATAAGTGGAGTCCAAGTTATGCTTGACTCTTTTATTGCTAACATTATAAATAGAATTAACATTTGGTACAAAGATCATGCATATCATTTCATAATACATTACGGAGGAACAAAAACATTAAAATAAAGAAACACCATTCTTGAAATTAATGAAATTCCACAATCCGTAAAACTATTGAACAAATCCATTGTCACCAAACGAGAAACTGAAAACTACACTTTGTTATAGTAGGTGATAATGACAATTGTCTAAACAAATACAAGGCCATTAGGTAAAATAAGTCAAACTTTCAATTGCTATCTTCTTGTGCACGAACACCATTGCCCACGTACAAGTAAAGAGCTCCTTGTTTCAGTCCTTTCGATCCTTAATCCTGTTTTGTAATAATATGTTTAGTACCACAAACCAGTGTCATACAACAGGAGTTATTATTAGGAAAAAGAAAATAATTCTATTGTGAGATACCCACCCCCGAAGAAACTGGCTGAGCCAACTAGCTTCCTTTCTTCTGAACTCAGCAAATACACAGGACAGTTCCTATTCAATTGCCTACCTCCTTACAGTGGTGGCAGGCATATCCTTTAGCTGGGGCTCATTTGCAGCAGACTTTTGGTTGCTGGGCTTGGGGATATAAACCTTTCTTGTTCCTTTCCCTTGATTACCCTTATTCTTGCCTTGTGCATTAAAGCGATTTCTTTATTGGCCTTCTGGTTTTACACTTTTAATCCTTCAATTACTTGTGGTGTTTCAAGCCCTTCTTAGTTAAACCCTGTTTATACTCAATAAGCATAGAATGAATTTCATACTATTGTCTTCCCCATGTAATGCATATGTAATTTCTTTCAAATCCACAAAAAATCTTTTAGTAAGGCATTAGAATTAAGCTACCCCCCTACATGAGATATCTGTGGTAGCATTATAACCAAGTCGTTCAGTGCTCCCACATATCCTATCATCTTAAGGACATTGTCAGCAACTGATTACCTCTTTGTTTGCAGCATGGAAAGATTGGATTAACGTCTAATTCTCACTCCAGCTTGTTTCTCAAACATAGATCTAACAGCTCCTGAATCATGTCCTACGGATAGTGCATTCAAACTGTCTATGTAGTTCTGAGTCCGTACTCCCCGAGCATAAAGTCTAGCAATTCAGTATGAGCATCATATAGAGCTGTCCATTGAGCCACAATGTTAGGTTCAGCACCAGCCTTAGGAGCAGGAGGTAAAGGCTGTTCAATGACATGCATTTTCTTATCGACTCTCAAGACTAACTTAAGTCGAGCAAACCAGTCATTGAAGTTATTACCAGAAAGTTTTTCTTTTTCAAACATCGACCTGAAAAGCCGAATTGGTTTATTTTTTGAACAGTATTGCCTCTAAAAACATCAAATCCTCTACAAAACATAAAAAGTTCAAGAATTAGTATTTTTGATAATACTCCTTGAAGAAAATTAATTACCCACATTCATTGAAATAAACAATTAATTTCCTAAGGTTAGGACCCAACTTGACATACCCCCACCACATCAGTTGATCTGCTAGTGGATGGTGTATTCTAAGGTATCACGATTGGATATTCACAACTTTTGAATTCCTAACCATATGGGATTTACTATATTACAATATTCTAGTAAAGCATGTTATCATTCCCATTATGCCACGTGTTAACTAGGTCTAACCACAACAACGCTAAGTCGTCCACAATTTTAAATCAGTAATTATGTAACACTCCACGTCTTACGGAATAGCGTATAATTACCTAGTGATGCAAATCTACATGCGTCTCACGCATCAGGTAAATAGCTAGTCTACAGTGTCTTTATAAATTGGGATGGCAAAAACTTAGTTGAAAAAAAGGTATTTTATTTCGTCGTGTCAAATATGTACGAAAAAGCATGCTAGAATACATCTTCATATCATTGATTTTTTATAAATCACTTTACTCAATTATGTAACTTTATTACGGTATCACTTCTATTTTCTATACATCTATTGTTTCTTAAAGAGTGTTAACTTTTAAAATTGACGATTCAAGTGTTTTCAAACTTAAGATTAAAGAATGGTCAAATATTACACTGTAGAGGAATTACCATGGTTCACGTAACTCCAATCGACGACACAAAGAAGCGGAGAAACAGGTAGCGCGAAGGCTTATTAAAACCTGAAGATGTCTATAGGAAAATCCTCCCTAAACTTCTTCTTTAGTTTGATTAGTGGATGAGTCGTTATTCAATGAGTCCATAGCGTCCAGTTTTAACCTCTATGAATAAAACTTTAATTTGGAAAACACATTATGAACGTATAAATAGTCCATAATATAATCTGAATTTCATAATAATTTAATCATGTTTATATTTATTTTTGTAAGCCCTTTTATTTTCTCACAAGTCCAATACTTAAAATAAAAACAATATAAACATAAAACTAATTCACATAACAATTATTCAAATAACAACACTTAACAATTAAGTCATGCAAATATCAATTATGATCCTTATTATCTAATAATTAAAAACATGTATTTATTTCTTTATAGGCTACATCATCCATTGAATCGGCCACTACATCGATTAATAATCGATTGCGTAAGCCATATACAAGTATATACCACATAAAATTTAAACAACTTTAGGCCCCATTAAGACTTAGCTAAGGTCTTCCCTAGCTTTTAAAATCGTAGATTCTTTACCAATTAAATTTAATGTCTTGTTTTAATTCTGATCATCATTATTTGCATAAATCAATAACAATTAACAATATTTTATCACATATCGATCATGATTAATTTTGCATGGATTTATCATGGACAACCGCATTAACAATTATACCAAGAGTATTAAAACGATCAATTAACAATTAAACCCATCAAGTTTATTCTATATAAATTTCATACAACCTAGAATTCGTCTAATTAATTTTAGAGTCAATGAAGATTGTAATCTTATACGTAAAGACTTGAATCTTTATGCAAAAAAAATGCACAAAAGCTTAAAAATTAATAAGATCACAATTATTGTCAATTTTATTCCTTGTTATTACATATTCTACACGTTGTCGTGATGCCAATGTTGTTTTATGATCTAATTAACAATTAAAATTAACTCGAGTACGCAGCGATAAATGGTCACGTGTTAGATCTCAATAATTATCAGATAGAAAAAATGTCTTTTAGCACGAAACGATACACCGTTTAAAAGGTAACCGCTAAACTACGTCTTTTAATACAGGTGTGTATAATACCACGCGAAAACACAAGAATCAAAAGTATGATTCCTTAAGCTTCCACACACTATACGTTTTCTAGCTAAACAATTAAGTATGCTAGACGTAGTAGTGAGAAGCAATAAATCCACACGTTTCTCGTAGAAATCAAACGATTGAAACCCTTGTGGTTTTTCCATTGGGATCGAACCAACACAAGAACCGAAAACCCTTTTGAGTTTTGATTTGATGATTAATCAAAGAGATGGAGAGAGATTTTAGGGATTATATTTTCAGGTACATTTAACAAATGATCCCTTAACCCTCTATTTATAGGTAAATTCACTTGTCTTACAAGAAAACCCTATCACTTCTTTTATAGGGGTTTATGAGCCATTAAAAAGAAACGTTACGTTCTTTTCTTAAAATGCCATATTATTAAACTCATTAAATATTTACTTTAACTATTTAACATATGTTTTGACATTCACATTAATATATTACATTTAATATATTCTTTAATTGTTTTACGTATTAACGCGTGCGGGTTGTCGGGTTATCAGGTTTATCGGATCGGGTTGAATCGGGTTTTGACATTTAGAAATATGACCCGCAACCCGACCCGATAAGAAATTAGGTTATCGGGTTCGGGTCTAATCGGGTTCGGGTTATATCGGGTCGGGTTATCGGGTTATTTCGGGTTGCCTTGGTTAAAGCATCATATGTGTGTTTTTTTTGTAAACTTTGTCAAATCTTTATTAGCATACGAACTGTTAATAATTAACATCTCATAGTAAACATATAAGTCTTCACATTCATTACTATGCTTTTGTTAGTACATAAAAAAGCTAAAAAACACAGTAACCTCTTTAGCACCTACACAATGTGTGATTGTTTAGTTTAAAGGTTTTTAAATATCCTTCACACATCAGCTTAGTGTTCTTTCAAAGATGGCCAGTGAGCACTATCAACCATTTATGTCTATATAAAACTATATAATACATTTGATCAATTAAAACATGTCTTTTTTTTGCTACGTACTACACTACACTACTACAGTAACCTATCAACATTTCTTCATTTTCTTATACAAAATACAAAAAAATTACATGTAGGAAGTAAATACTCTAACAATTAAATAATAAGTAAATATTGATTGTTAGCTTAATGGACCATTGTTACCAAAAAAATATACAAGAAAATTACTTTAAATAAGGTTTTAAGATTATCGGGTTGACCGATAAACCGCATAAGATAATAACTTAACCCGACCCGACCATATGAGGCTTAGCGGTCTATAGGGTTGACACGATAACGCCCGAAATGCAAAGTTAGACCCGAATTCAACACGGACCCTATAAGGGCCCTTCATCGGGTCGGTCGAGGTTCGGGTCGGGTAGGGTCAACCATTTGACACCAATACGTGCGTTCCCCTTTGGAGCTCGAATAAATAATCCGGACATATATTAATTTATACTTGGACATATTCCAACAAAAGTGAGGCTTGATACCATGTAAGATGGGAAAGTGTATATCTCCTATGTTGCCTGGCTTTCAAACTAATACCATGAATTACCTCAATTCTTCAAAAGGAAAATAAGAAGGAAAGAAAGGAATACCATTTCCCAAATAAAAGAACTACTGTATTAAAAAAAATCAACCCTGTTGTCTGAGAATGAAAAAAAAATATATAAAAAAAAAAAAAATTATTGATATTTTTTATAATATTAAGTAATTGGTAAGGCTATTTAAATGTCAAGTAAAATAAGAAAATGGTTGAACGGCTTAAAATAGGCAAGTGCTTACAAGATAAAAAAAATGGTGGGTTAACCCAACTTATTTTGATATGCCTCCAAGGGCAGTTTGCTTGTTTCGACCCAAACCCTTTGCGTAACTTGGCCAAAATGCCACCTATGTATGTCTTCGCATATATGACAAATTAGACTAATTACAAGTCTTTTCGTCAATGCTAGATGGAGATGGTATGGCATGATTCTGCAACCAATTCCGGACCCAACAGGAAGCTCTCAACACAATCTGTGAAGTGGGCTGATTGGAAATGATCTACATTTGGGATTAAATAACAATAGATTACATGCTACTTAACCATAGGTGCTGGTTATCTATGAAGGTATACATCGTCAAACCACATATTTCTTGAGTTTATAAGTTCTTGCACAAGGCCTGGAAATCATACCCATGATGCTAAAACTTGTGGCTCCTCACTTGCTATTTTGCAATGCATGATGTATGGGGAGGTTGAGATGTAGATAGCCATACCCCTATCATAAGGTGAGTGGGCTACTTTGGTTACTACCTAAAGTAGGAAAAGGAACCTAGGGGGATCCGAACTCTTGACATCGGTCTCTCTAGAGACAGGGTTGATAACCACCTGATACCAACCTTGCTATGATTATTTTGCAATACACAAAGAAAATATATTGACGAGGACTTTCATATCATCTTAGAGGTCAAAATTTTGCCCCATTTACTTATGAGTGTCTTGATTAGGTATCTTGGTTATGGTTTGTCCGTAATGGGTCGCATGAAAGTCTAGCTATAATAGAAATGGGTCAAAATGGTCGATGGGTTAAAAGATAATTGAAGTGTTCTTAATGATTACCACAATCTAATTCGTTTTAGTTTAAGAAATTTATACCCAAAATTTTGTAATGAAAACGTTCGTGGCACCTTGGCATCATGGACTTCATCTTTGTGATTAATATCTATGGCTCCAGAAGCCATTACACGAACTGGATTAGCGCCTACAAACTGTTGGATTATGGTAGTCGAAATAACACGAATACGTTACGAGTATGTGAGCCTATTGGGGGCACACACGTTAATACACGGAGAATGTATTTATACTTCACGTTTATATAAATCACAAGGACTATAAATGAACAACACCCGATCCCAAGGGTGGCCGGTTTCCTATGGAGGATTAAGAGGGGTTGTTTGTTCGATTGGTTGATAAGGAGAACAAGAGAGTTGTAATGGGACTAGGACTTGTATCCTAGTTGGATTTGGCTAGGGATAATGGGTTATAAATACCCATCACCCCATAAGCTCATTCACACGACATTACTAGCTCTAATAAACCTTCTCTTGAATTCGTTTTTTCTTCTCTTTGTTTCCTGCTGAGATCGACAGAAACCATTCAATGGTTTTTGCGATTTTCGGTCCTTATTGATTACCATATTCGATTAATCTTTTTCAAGGTTTAATCGATATACAACTTGTAATTCCCTGATTGACAATTACTAGTTTCATACACAAGGTGTTCGAGGTGACAGTAGTTCAAAGACAGAAAAGATCAAACAAAGGTTTCGGGTTTTGCTCTTATTCGGTCCAAGGGTAATTCGGTTGTGTGGTTTTCGGTACTAACTCAATTGGTGCGTTTGGTATTCGGTTAAAACAAAGGTTGTTAGTTAGTGAAGTTAAGCCTAGCATAGCTTAACGTGTTCGGTTGACGTGATTGTGTGAGCAACCGTAGAGGCAATTATTTTAATTGCTTGTTTCGTTTTCTTGATCATATTAACAAAAGGTACGTGTTTCCATTTACCTTTTAATTGTGTTAACCATATGCTATTACTAGGTCCCTTCCGCTGCGTACTCGTGGCTAAACTAGTTACCTAGGTATTTAAATCCCAACAGTGGCATCACGAGCCAACTCGTTTTAGCTTTATGGGTTACACGTTTTGTTTTAATTATATGCCTAGTTTACATGCCTATCATTAAAACATAGTCTATGATCTGCTGCGTTTGATATTTTATTTATGTTTTACTAGAAAAATATGACAACAATATTTAGATTCTTGCCATAAGATAAATAAAATAAGTAGATATTGATCTTGAAAACTATTCAATATCAACAATCTCGGAATGAGATGTCAATAGATAACTTGTGTATCTCCGTGACAAATGAGACAAGTTTCTGTTGAGAGAAACCCGAATGGCTGAGAAGGGTTGTGCATTGCATCACTGGGTCCATGATGTCGTTTTCAATGTCAGCAATCAATTTGTGATTCTGACAGCATATGTATTGACCCGGTTTCTGCCTTAAGTTGTGTGGAGGGCTTCTTTCTTTAGACCCTTTATCCATACATTTCTTTTTCATTCTTCAACGCCTTCAATGCTTACCAGGACGTCATTACTAACACCTTGTTGTGATTGTTCCAGTGTTATACGCGCCAAATTTAATATGCCATATGACTAAAAAGATGATGTTAAAGTAGTCTATTAATTTTACACGCCTAATGCATGCTCATAGTGACCAACCATTTGTTTCGTGGAAAAACTGTTTTTGTAAAAATTAATAAGACTAAACTACTGAAACTTGTTTTTCATGAATTAAAAACTGGACGCTATGGACTCATGGGAAGTACGGCTCATCCACTAGAACAGAACTATAGAGAGTTCTAAGGGGGTTGTTTTACGTAAATTCCCTAGAAGTTAGGTTTTTAATACGCTTCGCGCTGACCTATTTCTCCGCTTCTTTTGCGACGTTCGAAGAGTTACCGCTGAAACCATGGAATGTCACTACAGTATCTTGGTCATTATTAAAGTTTTTAACATTAGTGTAACCAAAGTGGTTTCATGCCTCTTTTGTAACGTTTTTGACACATTTATGTGAATACCCCTAGAAAATTTTAAGTCTATGCCATCCAATCGTAGAACACGTGCACTTGGTTTGAGTCTCTTTGTCAGACCCTGGACCCATACCAACCATGTGGAATTTCGTTAACTGGTCAGACTTTGACGATTTTAACAAGATCTCGGTTTGGTCGACTTAATTCGGTCTGTTGGTCTGACATTTGACCCGAGGCATAAGATGATACTAAACATGCTCTTAACATTATTACAAGCTGACTAATGTTTTGACAAGTATCATAAATCTAAGAGTTGCATTAAATTGCAATTAACGCTCGACGCTTACCTCTTGCCCCACTTGTTTACATCCTGGTCAGACCTTGGGTAATAAGTGGGACTACAAGATGGATCTTAGTCTTAATTAGTAAATTAATTGGGTAGTTCATTCTTTAAGAAATTTAAATTATCGAAAATACTAAATGTTTGAACTTTATTGTAGATGGACTACCTCAGTCGGAAACAATTCGGTTATTAGGAGTTTCTTCTAGAAACAAAAACTCACTGGACCCAACTTCATTGATTGGTACAGACAACTACGTTTGGTACTTTCAACTGAAGACAAGGAATACTACCTGAGCTATCTTCATTCATGTTGCTCCAGTTTTGCACCCTCATGCGACGCAAATTCCTCCTAGAGGACCTTGCCGCCTCATAGTGCATGGGCTTAAAGGCCCAAAGGAAGTTGCTTTGCTTCATGCTTGTTAAAACCATGGACCTAGATACTCCAAACGAAATCTAGCTCATCTTGTTGGCTATTATTTCCCTTTGTATTATTTAGTTGCCTCTTATTACAACAAAACAGTTTATTTCATTTTAATCAACACATAATCCTATCACTGCACATTTTATAAAAAAAATACTACAGTAGTATTCCAATATCGAATCAAGTTACTATTTTATATATGTACAACTTTCTACACCTTATTCATTAACACACTCACCAAGATATATCACTAGGTGCATCAACGAATTACCATTATATACATACAATTAAATGGCCTTACACAACCAGCTTAATGATTCTCATACTACCTTACTAAGTAGTATTAACAAGTCTACCGAGCAAATTAAATCCATACAGTCTTCATCGATATGGTTTGGATGTTTATGCGTCGGGTGGTTCTGAATGAGTGACGTGTGAGCTGTTTCACCTTTGACTTTTTTCTTTCAGGAGGGCAAAAAATGATGAAAACCAAATTCTGCAGCGAAGATGGCGACTAAGGCGTAAACAATTCCTGGTCGCAAGATGAACAAAAAGTTTGACTATTTCTCGAATTTCTAGTGTCATGCTAGCCTTCTCTAAATACTTCCAATTTTATCAAAAACTCATTTTGATAATTGTGAAAATTCTGTAATTGCAGTGATTCTCACATCGACCAAAACAAGTTCGCCTATTTGCTTGTTTTCCCACCTTGTAATAAAGCAAGCAAAAGATTTCACTCACTTTGGTCCATGAGGGTTGCACTAGCCATTTGCTTAAAGTGACAGCATCTTCATCTCGATTAGTTTGACAGGAAATTTAACAAATCTTTTTTAATGCAGTCAAGGATAAAGAACGCCAAGACAAACAAACATTTTGGCCCTATTTTCTTCTTAAAGCCCTGTTTAACATTTTGGCCATGTTCTAACAGAATCACATCAGTGTGTTTGTATTTAGGGGTGTTTAGCATTGCGGTTTATTAGCTGTTATGTAATCTTGAATAATCAGAATTCACTGTGTTTGACTGTTGTGTGTTTGACTGTTGTCCATAACTAAACCTTTTGTGCAGTAGATATGTATGCATTCTCTCATTCTAATTTTATTTTAGGAACACGCGTTCAAATGGATGCTTTTGAAAGTTCATATCTTGCAAAAGTGTCAATTTTTCTTAGATACATAGAATAAAACAGAAGTGAAGCTGCAAACTGTGCCAGTAATCTTATTTGAGATACTGATGGTTACAAATATAAGCCTATCATATTTTATAAGATAGTTGACCAAAAATGGAGTCGGTATACATTCCATATATGCACAACACTAAACCAGTTCCTTTTTTAAATTCTTATTCATCAAAACGCTCGCCAAAATCCCAGGCATTAACGAATTAACATGTGCCCTTTTTTTTAGCAGGGCAAAAGATGATGAAAATGAAAATCAGCAGCCAAGATGGCGATTAAGGGTGGGTGTGGCGACAAAAATCAGTGGTTCTTGAGAGGAAAAAAATTTGGACCGTTTCTCGATATGTGCGTGTCATCCTTGTGCACATGCTAGTCGTTCCAATTTTATCAGATGTCCCCAAAAGGGACAAGAGTAGCTGCCCCTTGTGCGCCTTATAAAGCAAGCAAAAGATTTCACTCTGGCCGACGTGGGATGCACTGCCTATTTTTTGGGTTTACATAATAGAATTTGGATTTTTATGATAAGATACTCATCATGTCAATTGGCTTCATTCTGTTTTCTTTCCTAATGACAACAAACTTGCTAATCTTTTGTAAACCAGTTAAGGATGAAAGACATGAAGACAAGGAAAACATTATAAGCTACACGCCTAATCAAATGGGATAAATGGTTATAAGTTCAAAAAATTAATTATATGGTTTTGGGTCCTAATCCCTCGGCTGGTTCTGAATGATTGACGAGTGAGCTGTTTTACCTTCGACTTTTCTATGTAGCACAAGGGGGCATTTTGCCGGTCATACACCTAGCTTTACACTGAAAATATGTGAAACACTGGTGATCATTTCAAGTTGGACCTTCCTTCCATTTCTTATATAATAACAGAAGATGCTGGCCAAATTCTTGATGTGGATATGATTACAGATGGACAAAAGCTCTACTTTGTAAGTACTCAAGCATGAATTATATGAGATTATAAATGAAGGCAAAGCTCCAAATGTTACTATATGACGACAGGTCATGCGTATATATAGAAATGAGTGATGTTGCAGCTACTTAGTTGCTAGTTAAGCAGGATCCTGCACAAATGCAACAGTTATTCGTTTCATAAAACTAAATGAAAAAAAGCATCAATGTGAGAATGGTCTAAACACAGGGGTCTCAAGAGTGTGAAAAAAACATTCTAATCATGTATCCAAAAAACTGAAATACCCACAATTTTCCATACAACTCCATTGTTTCATTTGCACCTAATATAGACCAACATCGAAAGCTAATTGACAGTAAGAAATGAGAAACATAAAAAAAGTAAATTTGTCATGTGACCATATTCTTTTAAGTTAACCAAGTAGAGACAAGTGAAATATTCTATTGTCTATACTTTACATGTCCTATATTCAAATAAGCAACTTATCCAGTCTCGTCAAACTTTGGCTGATGAACACATTTCAATATTTCATGAAATTTAAGTAAAGAAATGTCTCAATTAAAAGGGAGGTTAAGAATGAGTTAGATGTGTTAATGATAATGAATGCTAAATAAATCGATACCAGACCATAGAATCTTGTATTAGAAAGGTTAAGAATGGGATTTTTGACTCACATTTTTCCTCCCATATTTGGGTATTTAGAAAGGATAAGGTTGGCTAGTATGTTCATGGTGGCCTTTTTGTGTTAAGTATAGTCGTACATTTTGGTGATGAATAAAAAGGGTAGAATGTAAAACATGAAAATATACCATCCTTTACCTCCCTCTTTTTACTGTATAACTTGTCAACAAAAAAATAAAGCGATGTCTTTTTCCTTTTCAAACCCTTTCAGAAAATACTTTATACTTAAAATTGGTTGGAGTTCTTCCTTTTGGGAAGAAGCTCTCCAAAAATAGGCGTATGCCAATTTATACAACGAGCACACGGTATTCTTTAGTAAAAGGCGAAAGAATAGTTCGCTTTGTGCTCATTGCTTGGCTGCGTGCCTTTCTCCTATGCAGCTTAGTCTTTATATACATCCTTCCTCACTCTCAACTTCCACTACTCAAGCGATGTGGGATAAACCCAACACCCTTTATTTCCAGATTTTTTTCACTAAAAGCTGGAGTAGTTTCATTTCATCATCCTATATTCAAAAAAGCAACTTATCCAATCTCCTCAAACTTTGGCTGATGAACACATTTCATGAACTAATTTAAGTAAGAAATGTCTCAATTAAAAGGGATGTTAAGAAATGGCTATTATTTCCCTTTGGCTCTTATTTCTACTCGCTGCAACAAAACAATTTATTTCTGTTTAATCAACACACAATCCTATCACTGCACATTTTATAAAAATACAATATCGAATCAAGATACTCTTTCATATATGTACAACTTTCTACACCTTATTCATCAACACACTCACCAAGCTAGATCACTAGGTGCATCAACGAATGACCATATACATAAAATTAAATGGCCTTACACAACCAGCTTAATGATAACAAGTCTACCGAACAAAATCTATACAGTTACAACTGTCAACAATCCTGTAAATTATATCTTCATCGATATGGCCCGTTTGGATATTGCTTATGCGTCGGGTGGTTCTTTATGAGTGACGTGTGAGCTGTTTCACCTTTGACTTTTTTCTTTCAGGAGGGCAAAAAATGATGAAAACGAAAATCTGCAGCGAAGATGGCCACTAACAGTGGGTGTGGCGTAAACAATTTATGGTCGCAAGATGAACATAAAGTTGGACTATTTCTCGAATTTTTAGTGTCATGCTAGTCTTCTCTAAATAGTTCCAATATTATCAAAAACTCATTTTGATAATTGTGAAAATGCTGTTGACTAGTAAACAGCTTTGGCTTGCATATAAAGATTTGGGTAAGAATGAGGTTTTGAGATGTGTTGGTTATGAGAATGAAATTCAGTTGGTTATTAGTTCTAGTAGTGTATCGAATAAAGGGAAAATTTTCTTAAAGGGTTGTTTGTGTAATTAAGAAGGTTGTTCGTAGATTATCTGCTGATATGTTGTTAGATCATTCGTTCTTAAAAGGATGATGCTAGAGTTATCGTCTTGCATTTGATATAAAATCTATGTTTCTCTGTAATAAAATATCGTCTTGCAATTGATATAATATCCATGTTTATAATATCTATGTTTATCGTCTTGCTAGAATATCGTCTTGCATTTGATATATCTATGCTAGAATATCGTCTTGCATTTGATATAATATCTATGTTTATCTGCTGATATGTTGTTAGATCATTCGTTCTTAACGAGGTTGATGAATTACAGAAGGGGATTTTAGACGAATGCCATTACTTCTTATTCATGGTTCTCTGATGATGATGAAGCTAGTGATGATGAAGGTAATGATGATGAGTTGTGAATACCTTCTTGTTGAGATAGACCGAGCTATGTTTTATCTCCTTGCTTAGATAGGGCCACATATGCTGGATTAAACGATGTCCAAATTCCAGTAAGATTAGGCTTTTCTAAATGAGCTTAATGAGCAAGATCAATGGTGAGATACTAAGTAGCGGGGATAGTGATATCGACCATTCTTTATGGTACATGTAGGGTTATTATTATTTTATAGATATTCTTGTACACAATCTCGTCATTCAAATTTAATTAAATTTTCATTGATGCTAGAATATCGTCTTTGTTGGAATATGGCAGTCGAAATAACACGAATACATTACGAATATGTGAGCCTATTGGGGGCACACACGTTAATACACGGAGAATGTATTTTCATACTTCACAAATAGTAAACCGAGGACTAGAATGAACAAAACCCGAACTCTAAGGATTAAACACATGTGACCGGTTCCAAGGAGGGGTGTTTGTTCGAATATCTAGATAAGGAGAACAAGGAATGGGAGGTATTGTGATAGGACTAGGACTTGTCTCCTAGTTGAACCAAGCTAGGGATAAAGGGTTATAAATACCCCTCATCCCATAGCTCATAGAGATGCGATTTACTATCTAATACTCCAACAGAAATTCGTTTGTTTTTTTGCTCCTTGTTCCAGCCGAGTTCAACAGAATCGATCAAGAGGGTGTGTGATTTTCGGTGTTAGATTTTCACCATATTCGATTTAGCTTCAAGGTATAATCGATCCTCACTTGCTTATTTCCTAGCTCGACATAACAAGTGTTAGCACGTGGTGATTGTGGGTCGAAGCTCGGCAATTCAAGAATCATATACAAGGTGTTTGTTTGGTTCATATTCGAAGAATAAAACCCTAAAGGGTTTCGGGTTGCTGAAATTCGGTGCAAGGGATTTTCGGTTTGATTAGGGTTTTACAAACCCTAATTCGGTTCTTGTTTATTCGGTTACTAGGTCAAAAGTTTGTGTGGTAATCGGGATTGATACAAAGGTTGTTAGTTTGTGGAGTTAAGCCTAGCATAGCTTAATACATTCGGTTGACGTGATTGTGTGAGCAACCGTAGAGGCAATTACTTTAATTGCTTGTTTCGTTTTCTTGATCAGAATTATCAAAAGGTACGCGTTTTTATTTACCTTTTATTTTGTGTTAACCATATGCTATTACTAGGTCCTATCCGCTGCGTACTCGTGGCTAAACTAGTTACCTAGGTATTTAAATCCCAACATATTTGTCAGTAAAAGTAATAAAAATGTCTAGAATACATGAAGATTCACAACTATGATGATACGATTTTTATATCTCTATTTGTATATTTGTGTAATTAATAAACGGGAATAAATGTGAACGTCTAAGTGGGATTCGCTATCACTCCTTCAAATATCAAGCTTTGTGACAATTTTTGTTTTGAAAGGCCAATGTTCTAGAAGCCTTAGTATATATGTGCACCTTAGCGAATATACCACACTAAGAAAGGAAAAAATATCTGCTTGTCTAGTAGTACTCCGACAAAAAGCAAATCGGAGAAACACAAAGACACAAAAGTGATGAAAACTCTAAGAGCTTAAGGTATCCGCATCTGCCCCCTTGTGTCATTCAGGACCAACAGACGAGACG
>BQNB010106531.1:0-23371 GCA_026074375.1 Tanacetum coccineum | reverse complement strand
CCCTTTAAGGAGTAAAAGTGATAAATGTAAAACAAGTAAGTTTTATGCGAATGTGTAAGTGGTAATGTTTACATAGTTTTTGGCAATCTTCGCTTTAGATATCTTTTAGTAGTATGGCGATTAGAAGCTGTAAAGTTGTGTAATGTGAAGAAACCGACTAGTATAGAGAATAATGGTGCAAAAACTTTAATTTGTTTTGTATTTTTGGTGCTGATTGAGATGAAATTATACTTATTAGTGTGATCGTTTGTAACAGCAAGTGGCCCACCACCAGCCTATCCTAGTTATATACCATCTGAACCATCAACATTGTCGTCACAATCGTTGTGGACATCTCATAATCACCTCAGTAGCTCGTCTGATTATCTACAAAACGATGTAAGAATCACGCATACCAATATGTCAAGTCATATGCTTTTGGATTTTTCATTTTATATTAGCGATTAATGAGACAAATCTCAATGCTTTGTCATGTTTTTAAGGTTTTGCCGTCCAGGCCTGGAGCATATGGTGTAGATGATTACATTGGTATTCGTCGTTCTGAAACGGGCATTAGTGGATACGCTGCTGGAACAAGCCGTAGTGGTCATCCACCTACGTGGGAAGATCCATATCCACTTGGTAGAAGAGATGTTATGCAGGGTATGGGGCCCGCAATTCCTGACACTGTAACCGAAAGACCCGCATCGTTGAGGATGCCTGATGCGCCACCGGTTGGAATTCGGGTATCTAATGTCTTGTTTGTAGATGCACTTCCATGTGACTGTTCTCGGAGAGAAGTATCTCGTATCCTTTTCTGTGATATATTTTTGAACTATTAGTAACTATTTGATGTTTTATTTATGAGGTGGCACTGTGGCAGTTTTGTCGCGATAAACTATGAATGGGTCGATTGGGGTTCTGTTTTGTCTTTAACAGGCCAAATGGATCAAAAGTCACCCATAGTGTTTGTAAATGCATAAAATCTGTTTTGTCTTTAACATTATTGGAATGATTTGATTTTTGTAATCATACGTGACATACTAATCATGTATAAAAAGTTAATTTTTTTGGACGAATAGTGTTTTACATCAATTAGACCCATTGTGTACTAAAATCTACCTTTTTTACCCATTGCCCAACCCGCTTAATTAGCCACCTCTAATTGTTATGAACATCTAAAAGGTATCTACTATCTAGTTCTGTCAATGGTAATTTTTGGCACAAACAGTAGATACTATATACAAACTGGTTTTGTTTGTATTTAGTGCTTTTTTCTGACTTGCTCCAAAAGGTTGCTATTTTCTAATCAACATATCATTTTGTAAAGGTGTTCGACAGTAAATCAAACAAAACCCTTTTACTACTTACCAAAATCAATAGTCCAAAAATTTATAATGATGCAAAAAGGTAAAATCTTGAAATATGTTTTACTCAGGACATTTCAATACAGATATTACTTTAGCTTACATATGACGGAGAGTATGTATATTGCTGTCCGTTAATGGATCGTTTGACAAGAGAAAATGCACTTGCAAATTAATTGAACTTTCTAATCATGTAGCTAATATTGGAGATGGTTAGAAATATCTCCCTCTCTAATCAGGATTATCTAGATGATTACTGTTCCTTGACATCTGGCAAAAGATTTGTTCCGGCCTTTCCTCGGTTTTCAAGAACTTCGACTTGTGCATAAGGAGCCAAGACATGTAAGTTTCATACTCACCATTCCCCTTTTAATGTTTTAACATTCATATAATTTCCACCTATATCTATTAAGCAATATAGCCGAGAAACCGATATATCGCCGCCAAAACCGATATATCGCTTAAAGGGGGTCGACCGCCGAGCGATATTTACAACACTGCAATATATTGATTGCTTATAACCTAAAAGGCGTTTTTGTTAATTTGGAAAGAGTGATGCTTGTGTTTGATAAGGTAACCAACATAACTAACATGTTAGAGATAACGTATATTAAGGAATATGCATATGGTCCTTGTTAACATGGAAATTCCTTACTAATATAGAAAAAATAAAAAGTAAAAAAAAAGTAGAAAAAAGGAGAGTAAAACATGCTAAGAGGCGTAAAGATCTATGAATGGGTCTTTTAGGTGCTTTTTACGGTATGTATTAAGCAACATTAAAGCTTAAAGTTTCCATGATCTATTGATATACACTTAGTTAAATAAAAATCTTTGACCTCGTTCAAATGAAAATTTACCATTAACTAATGGCCAATTTAAGGAATTTTTTGTGGACTAAAATCATGACTGGGTTTTAGGATCAAATATATCTTGAATAAGCTTTAGTGTGTGTGTGTGTGTGTGTGTGTGTGTGATGAGAGCTAGAGAGAGTCTGATAAGTGTGTTTTTTCCTTTTCTCAAATGACATTGATACAAATGATTTGGCACCGTTACAAAAACAAAGAAACCTCCACTATTTATAGTGTTTGAGGGGTGAAATACAAAAATGACAAAACTAGTTCCTAACGACAAATTTTTACAACCTACACCACCTATCTCACGAATTCTATCTCACATATGTATATATAAGTTGCATTCTCATCATGAAGAATGTGCATAATATATAGATACAGAATCGGTTCCCTACATATAATATTAATTATCTAAGTTGCAGCCTCTAATTTTATTAGTACCTTCTTTGGATTACCAATACATTACTATTGGAACTTGGAAGAAGTATGGTGTTATTTTGTTAAGCCATATTCTCGCTTACAAACGATTTTGGTGCACCATATATTCAGTGTTCCAGTGATGTATGTTATTTGAATCCAACATTGATGTAAGATCATTCGGTTACAACTTGATGCAATCCATGGGTTTTTATTCTTGCTCAGTTTAAGAACTTATATATGGTTTTCCTATGCCGATATGTAATTTTGTAACCTAATATGTTGCTTTGGCTTTCATCATGATTCATGCCTTTTGTTAGTTCCATTAGTGATAACTGAAAACTGGAGTTATAATAAAATCAATGTTCCTTTGACAAGTTGAATACTTCAGACCATTTTAAATGTTAGGGAATGTTTCACTGTTTTCTGATTCCCGGGATTATTTTCAGTTCCCAGTATATTTTAGCAAAATTTTTTTTTGTCCAAAATAAAGAAAGCTTACAAACCAGGAAAGTAGGGATTATTTGTAAATGCAATCTTTGATCTTCGATCATGCACAGTTGTCCTTGTTTTGGATAGTTACCTACATATCATTGTCGTAAATTGCAGGGTGCAGATAGAGGCTTGGTTTTGTGCTTTGTTGAATTTTCGGATTCCAATCATGCTTTAACTGCTTTGGAAGCTCTTCAAGGTTTGAATTTTTTACTAATTTTATTTATATATTTATTTATTCAATTTGGGTAGAAGTAAATTTATTTTCAAATTCTGCTCTCTAAGTTTTGATCTAATGGAACGCTATGCAGGTTACAAGTTTGACAACAAGAAACCTGACTCACCAGCCCTGAAGATACAATTTGCTCATTTTCCATTTCAACTACCGCCCGATAGAGAGGAGCAACGCCATGCTAATTCATTTCAACTACCGTCTGGTAGAGAGGATCAAGGTCATGTTACTCCAAGGTAACTAAAACATCACACACGAGTTGATAAAATAACTGTAGTACATGGTCACATTTCAAATACTTCATCTTAGTGCCGCATATTGTGTACAACCAACCTTCTCTATTTAGAAAAAGAGTGAGTTAAGATTTATCTCTAAGTTTATAACTACAATATATATATAGTTGAAGGTAGAGGTATTTTGTAATTATAACGTGATACCTGTATCCCACTCCGACGTCATTGGGTATTGTTGTTGTAACGTGATAGTTATTAGTTCTAATTGAGGGAACATTAAAAAGTGTGTTATGAGCTCTTTCTTCAAAGAAGGCAAATTTTCTAATGTGTTTCTTTCATAAAGCTATATCACATTTTTGGGTGGAAAGAAACAGCAAGGGAATAAAAGGGAAGAAAAACCATTTGAATGACAAAAATGTCCATTATTTTTTTAACCTCTGACATTACTAATTATCATAGAATAAGGATATAATGTAAAATTGATAGGTGTGGTTTCTTTTATCTCATACTTAATTCACATGAAAACTTGTTAGTTCCACCCTTTTCTCTTTAACTTGAGTACACAATTATATTAATCAATTTATTTTTTATGTAATACGAGAATACACCTTAAGTTTATGCTATTCTAATGTTGATGTATACTAAAATATCTCTATTATTGTATACTAAAAAGGAGAGAGCCATCCATAGATGAGGAACCAAGGGGGAGAAAGAAGTTCGAGAAAAGGAAGTTTGAAGGATCTCCTCATGCCTCTAAAAAAAGGAAGAATGTAGAATCTTCCGCAGATAGTCCGGATTCCCGAAAGGGGAGGTCGTTTTGTACCAAGTGTAAGAGACGTCACTTAGGTAGGTGCTTAATCGACTCGAAAGAATGTTACTCTTGTGGGAAACTAGACCATAAGAGTTGGGATTGCCCAAGTGCAAGCCCAAAAGCGTGTTATAATTGCGGGAAATCAGACCACAAGAGCAAGGATTGCCGAAACAAATTGTGCCACGGTTGTAAAGAGTCGGGGCACTTAGCCGCAGAGTGCCCAAAGTTAAATTTTAATGGCTCGAAGCGTAAGAAAAAAGGCAATGTTAGTAAAGCCTTGGTGAAAGAGGAACCGTCAAAGACATAAGGGTTGTGCATTTGAGATGGTTGCCGATGAGGCTTGATGTTGCAGGTATGTTATCGGTCAACTTTATATCTACTCTTGGTTATTTGATTTAGGTGAATCACTTGTTTATCTACCAAGTCTTGTAGGAAGTTTGATATTCCCGCTAATGAACTAGTTTAACCTTAGTAGAGACGACTATTAGTAATGTCATGTTCATCAACAAGGTATTTGGTGATTATATAAGGGTTTTTCTAATATGTGCCCCAGGGGCACATGATAAGGTGAGGCCAAAGCTTATGTGTCACAGCCTCATTGGTCAGAATATCATCAGACCCCACAATCAACTGCTGACCAATTACACACATAAGCTCTGGTCCCCACCCTATCATGTGCCCTGGGGCACATATTAGAAAAACCCATTATATAATCTATCTATCTAATAAAGAAAGGTTTTTATGAAATCTTGCTTATGTCACAAATGACATCACAAATATTAATGACCATTTAATGGATATTGTTTGATTTTGACCCACAATTAATATGAACCGAAATTATACAAGGTTACCATTATGAATTCAATTAATTAAATCATTTTAATTTTATGATTGATTGTTTCCTAATTAGAGGTCTGCATACATCGGTTATGTAATTATGTAGTAACAGTGACTTTAGACTTTTTTGTGTTATTTGACACATGTTTGAGGTTTTTGGTATTTGTGGATTTTTTTTTCATATATTATTTCAAAACCACAATTTAGTCTTGCTTGTGGCGTTTGGGAACCTAAGTTTTGTAAAACTTGTGTAGATTTATCTTGAACATTGCCGCAACTGAACTGTTTGATAGGATGCCTGATTACAAGAATATTGAAAAAATGTTGGAAATGCTTCATATCCTGTTTACGTACTTTTGATTATATGTAGATGTATGGCTTACATTGGATTACTAACAAGTTTTGAAGTTTAATATTCTATGCAATTTACAAACACGTTAGCTAGGTCTATGATGCTGGAATTTGTGGAGCTGCACTGCAAGTAATTGCATTAAACTATGATGCAATCTTTTATATAATAAAAGAATTATATCATTTCGGAGTTTTCTATCAAATTGAATCTTATGAATTAAAAAATTGGACCAATCAGAACGCTTGATTTTGCCATGTAGGCAAAATCGTGCGATATGATTGGTTAATAAAAAGTCAAAATTGAATCAATTTGGTCAAATTGAATCTTATGGAAAAAAAAACACATAAAAATATATGTGTCAAATTTGTGAAGAAAAAAACTTGAAAAAAGAGGAGGTAATTAATAAAAATATAGCAGTTTTTAATTTTAAATAAATTATATAGAGTTAAGTGTAAATTTATAAAATTTACAAGTTTTATTATAACTTTATAAAATAAACAAATAACACCTTAAACTTTATACCCCTAGACTTTATATTTTAAAATACTACAAACGTAAACAATTTTTTACTTCCAAACAAAGATTTAACAGTATCTAATCACATCCAAATCTACCCGAAAACCTTTTGGTGAATTTTTCAGTGTCGGCCTGAAATCATGTTGTACAACCAAATAGAAAAACACCGAAGCACATATAATATCATAAATAAAGAAAAATGGTTTTCTAGTTATTCATTGATGGGTTCGAAAATATAACATTTGTTTTCTTTTTCTTTAATACGTACTAAATTCAAACATTTAAATTTCTCAAAAGTCTTTATTCTATTGACATTATGTATGCCTATAAATCATATACAACAATTTAGGCCACTTTTATATCTTAAAAAGTGTTGGTGACGAAAAAATGGGTAAAATTCTTTTTACATTTGTGTATATATATTGAAGATATACAATAGGTAAATCTTTATTTGACCAAAACATTTTTTATGCACGAAACATAATACTTATTTGAGTTTATTTAGTTTTCTATATTCTATAAATATTGATGATTTTGATAACTCAACTTAATGCTTTTAAATTCGGTTGTGAAGCAAATTTTTTACATGTTTTAACATAAAGTATGACCATGAATCTTAAGTATAGTTGACACAATAATGCAACTATAATCATAAAACATATACACTATCAACTGTATACCAAACAGTAAGAATACATGAAGTCTAAGAATACCTGTCTTTCAAAGTCGAGGTCAATAGTTCGAATATAACGAGGATAAAATTAATCCTCTTGTGTTCCTCGGAGGGTTCTTGAGCGATTTTGGGTTTCCTAAAAGAGTAGTTTTGCTGAGAATTAGGTATTAGTCCGGCTCACAATTGTCGATGAGTTAGAAAACATGTAACATCAAAAGATATAAAAAATTCACTTTTATTATTCTCAAGTTAATATAAATATATAAAAGATATGAATTAGTTCGCTTCATATGGTTTTCGATAATTACTCTTTATACAATAACTTATAAAACAAAAATAAAATAAAAATCATACATATATTTAAAAAAACATAATGTCTAAACCCCGTGCGTGCACGGGCATTAGAACTAGTTAGAAGATACGGAACTTATATAATTAACAGGATTGTATGATTATATTTTTCAATAATCATCAAATACTACAAGCCAACATTATAATGACCTTTTCGACACATCAAATGTTACCAACTTATTATTTTATGATGTTTTTGTATCTTTAATAAGTTTAACAAATTTTTTTTTAACGACAAATTTTTACAAGAGTAAATTGCAAAAATGGTCCTTGTGGTTTAGCCAAATTGGTCCGTCGAATTTCGAAATTGCAAAAACAGTTTGTATTTTGAAGGTTTGGTTCACTTTTGGTCATTTGTTGAACTAAAATGACTAAAATACCCCTCTTAACGGACAGTTTTGTATAAGAACAGGGGGGGAGGTATTTTAATCATTTTAGTTCGTACAAGAAGCAAAGTGAACCAAATCTTCAAAGACTAGTTTTTGCATATTCGAAAATTTCGCGGACAAAATCTGGCCAATTATAGCCCCATCCAAGTTATTCTTCCCTGCCTTAAAAAGCATAACTCACCTTTTTAACCACCCCAGTACCTAATGACCTGTTTTTTGCATTGTTGCTAATTTACAGTCTTTTTTTATAGACATTCTGTAATTCTGTTTAATATACAATCCAAACATTTTATCTCACATGTACTTACTTCCATAAAGATTCTTGTTTTTAACAATAGTTTTTTTTATGACAAACGGGCAATGCTGCTCTTTTGCCATGCTAATAAATAAGAAGTGAGAATAAGCTATCTCACACGTTTTTGCAATTTACTTTTTTTACAACTTACACCACCTATCTCACATGTCTTCAATAAGTTTAACAATAGTTATGACAAACCGGCAATGCTGCCATGCTAATAAGAAAGTGAGAATAAGCTATCTCACACGTTTTTGCAATTTACTTTTTTTACAACTACACCCCACTATGTCTCACAATGTCTTTCAATAAGTTTTCAACATGGCTGCACATGAGATATTATGATTACTATTATCATTATTTTTACTACCTATTATTAACTCTGACTATGGCTATGCAAATAGTAATAGTAATAAGTATTATTTCTTGTTAGTATTAATTGACGCTGACTTTGTAAAGTAACAAAATTTCAACATGTTTTATTAACAAAATCTAGAGGTAAAAGTCTAGCTTGTTGTGAATATAATTCAAATAGTACTTAGAGGTAAAAGTCTAGCATGTTGTGAATATAATTCAAATAGTAATAGTAATAAGTATTATTTCTTGTGAATATAATTTCAACATGTTTCAACACGTTTCAACATGTTTTATTAACAAAATCAAGAGGTATAAGTTAGAAGATTTTTTTTATGAAAATGTCATTATTAGATCACGTTTGTATACACTCGGCCCATATGTACTTTAGTTAGACCTAGCCCGATTTCTAGAATCATCTTATGTAATTTATATATTCAGTTGTAAAGTGGAATGCAACACACAGAAAACAATTTACATTCAATATGGTATCAAAGCCAATCTTTTCTCTCCTAAAAACTCTCTAACAACCGTGTTTTCTTCCCCACCCCACGTCTGTTCCAACTTCCTCCCAACCCTAACCCTAAAATTCGGCACTCATGGCCGTTGAAGATCAACCTCCACCCCCTCCACCACCTCCCCCACCATCAAACACCGATAAACTCATACCCTTTAGCATCCCTAATAAGGTACCCATTAAATTGGATCTCGAACAACATAACTACAATGCTTGGAGCTCCTTCTCCCTTATTCACCTTGGTAGTCTTGGTCTAAAATCTCATGTGGAAGACGAAACCGCATCTACCAACGCGGATTGGTGTCAACTTGATGATCTCATCAAGATGTGGATCCTTGGATCCCTTTGTGATTCTCTTCAACGACAAGTGGTTACTACTCCGGGTAATGCAAAAGCCTTATGGGATCGTCTCAAAAATTTGTTTCATGATAACAAAGACGCTCGGGCTATAACCCTTGATAATGCTCTTCGCTCGATCAAGATTGGGACGATGACGGTTAATGACTATTGCACCAAAATTCAAGATATGGCTATTCGACTTCAAAATCTTGATTGCAACGTTAGCGAGAAAAACTTAGTCATCTATACGATTAATGGTCTCGACAGCCGTTTTGCAACTATCGTGGAAATCATACGTCATCGTGAGCCTCTTCCGTCATTTGAAACGGTACGTAGTATGCTCCTTTTGAAAGAATCCTCATTTAAAGAAGAATCAGGTGTCAACAACAATTTCGAGAGCAGCTCTTCCTCTCCCACCGTCCTCATGACGTCCAACAACAAAGGTACACCACAAAAATCCTCGAATCTCCCACAAATTTGTAATCATTTTAATAAGGGCACTTGCCGGTTCGGTGACAAATGTCGTTTTATTCATGATTATCGGAGTCGTCCTGGTCTTACCACTCGAAACCAACAATCTGGTGGTTACAGTGCAACAAAAACAAGTCGCATGTTTGGAACTTCTATCCAGCCAAATCCTTCATGGACCCATCTTGCACCTCCTGGATTTTATTTAAACCGCCAGGCTCAACAAGCCCAACATGCCCACTACCAGCATCCCTACATCACCACACAGCCGGCCCAACAGGCCCACTACCAGCCTGCCCAACATCACCAGACCCCACAGGCCCACTACTCAACGCCAACTTATGGACAGCCTTCAACAGGTCATGGCATTCTCGGTCCGGTCCCGGGTCAAGGCATTCTCGGTTCGGGTCAAGCTACTACTCTCCCAAGTGCTTTTAGCACAACGACGTTACAAGACCCAACTTGGCATATGGACACAGGTGCCTCTTCTCACTTAAATTCTAATACAAGTAATTTAGGTACTCTTTTTAATAAACGTTTGTACCCATCTATCTATGTTGGTAATGGAAATTCCATTCCCGTCACCAACACAGGTCATAGCATTATTCCGTCCTCTCATCGCCCATTACATCTCCACAATGTTCTTGTAACCCCTAACATCATAAAGAATTTAATTTCTGTCCGTCAATTTACTAGAGATAACAATTGTACTATCGAATTTGACGCTTTTGGTTTTTCTGTGAAGGATTTCTTGACTCGCCATATCCTCCTCCGATGTGACAGCTCGGGCGATCTCTATCCAGTTACCAAGCCGTCAACTCTCCCCTCTGCTTTCATATCCACCAGCTCCTCCACGTGGCATCAACGCCTTGGTCATCCTGGTGATGAAGTGCTACGTTCTCTTGCTTCTCGTAATTTTATTTCTTGTAATAAAACGAAGTCTCCACATATTTGTCATGCATGTCAGCTCGGCAAACATGTGAAGCTTCCCTTTCATACTTCCGACTCCTTTGTTGAACATTGTTTTGATATTATTCATTCTGATTTATGGACTTCTCCCATTGTTAGCTCTAGTGGTTTCAAATATTATGTCCTGTTTCTTGATCATTACTCTCACTATTTATGGGTTTATCCTCTTCGCAACAAATCTGATATGTTTGACAAGTTTTTACATTTTCGTAAATATATTAAAAATCAATTTAAATGTGAAATCAAAAGTTTTCAGTGTGATCATGGTGGTGAGTTTGATAACACCCAACTACACAATCTCTTTCACAAAAATGGCATCCAATTTCGTTTTTCATGCCCTAAAACCTCTCAACAAAACGGCAAAGCCGAACGCATGATCCGTACAATTAATAACACCATTCGTACTCTCCTTTTTCAATCACACCTCCCTCCCACCTTTTGGGTTGAAGCCCTTCATATGGCTACGTACCTTCTCAACCTTCTCCCATCCACCGCCATCAACAACGAAATCCCTTTTACTCGCCTATTCCACAAAACACCCGACTATTCCCAGCTTCGCATCTTTGGATGCCTTTGTTACCCTCACCTTCACTCCCCTCACAAACTTGCACCTCGAGCCACTCCGTGCATCTTTTTGGGCTACCCTGCTTATCACCGTGGTTTCCGGTGTCTAGATCTTGAAACAAATAAAATTCTCATTTCCCGTCACGTCACATTTGACGAAACACAATTTCCCTATAAATCCATGACCCCTACCGCCACGCCCTCATACACTTTTCTCGATTCTACACCATCCCCTCTCCTACCTCTTGCCGCTACAAATCCAACCCATCCACCCCTCACCACTGTTCCTAATTCCACACACCCACCCACCACCACTCCTAATAACACAATCCCACTTAATACTCCTTCACCCACCACCACTCCCAATAGCCCACTCCCTCAAAGCTCAATACATTCTGAAACCCACATCCCAGCGGCACCTATCCCTGATCCCCTTCCCGAAGCCACCCGTACTCACACCATGACCACACGCTCTCAGTCGGGTATTGTCAAACCCAATCCTCGTTTTTCTCTTGCCACATCCAGTATTTCTCCAATTCCCAAATCTCCTTTTCTTGCTCTTCAAGATCCTCAGTGGCGTAATGCTATGTATGATGAATATAATGCGTTAGTTAAAAATGGTACTTGGATTCTTGTACCGAGGCCACCCGATGTTAACCTGGTTCGCTCCATGTGGTTATTTAAGCACAAGTTTCATGCTGACGGGTCTCTCAGCCGTTACAAGGCCCGTTTGGTTGCTAATGGAAGTAGTCAACAATTAGGTGTTGACTGTGACGAGACTTTTAGTCCGGTTGTCAAACCTGCAACAATTCGGACTGTCCTTAGCATCGCTATATCCCGTGGGTGGCCTATCCACCAATTGGACGTTAAGAATGCATTTCTTAACGGTGACTTATCAGAGACTGTTTACATGTATCAGCCTCCGGGTTTTGTTGACTCTAGATACCCTCACCATGTTTGTCTTTTGCAGAGATCTTTATATGGTCTGAAACAAGCACCTCGTGCTTGGTTTCAACGGTTTGCAGGTTATGCCACCAGAGTTGGGTTTTATCATAGTCGTTGCGATTCTTCACTATTTATTTATCGACAGGGTTCTGAGGTTGCTTATCTACTTATCTATGTGGATGATATCATCCTTACAGCTTCATCCACCAGTCTCCTACAGCAGCTTATTCGTTCTTTACACACTGAGTTTGACATGACAGATCTCGGGGCTCTTAATTATTTTCTTGGTATTTCTGCTACCCGTCACTCTACTGGTCTGTTTTTGTCTCAGAAGAAGTATGCCCTCCAGCTTATTGAGCGCGCTCACATGGTTTCTTGTAATCCCTCTCGGACTCCAGTTGATACAGAATCTAAATTGGGTCCAGAAGGTGTTCCAGTTCAGGATGCTACTTTATATCGTAGTCTTGCAGGTGGTCTTCAGTATCTTACTTTCACACGCCCTGATTTGTCTTATGCAGTACAGCAGGTGTGTTTATATATGCACGATCCTCGTGAGCCTCATTTTGCGGCTCTCAAGCGGATTTTGCGCTATGTTCAGGGGACATTGGATTATGGCTTACATTTATATGCTTCCGCTACTACTTCCTTGGTTGGTTATACTGATGCTGATTGGGCAGGTTGTCCATCTACTCGCCGATCCACTTCAGGTTACTGTGTCTTTTTGGGTGATAATCTCTTATCTTGGTCATCTAAACGGCAACACACTCTCTCTCGCTCCAGTGCTGAAGCTGAATATCGAGGTGTTGCTAATGTTGTAGCTGAGACCGCTTGGCTCCGCAATCTTCTTCGTGAGCTCCACTGCCCTCTATCCACTGCTACCTTGGTATACTGTGACAACGTGAGTGCTATTTATATGTCTGCAAACCCGGTACAACATCAGCGTACCAAACACATTGAGATAGATATTCATTTTGTTCGTGACATGGTTACTGCTGGCACGGTGCGCGTTCTTCATGTTCCCTCTCGTTATCAGTATGCGGACATCTTCACCAAGGGCCTACCCTCAGCTTTGTTTGAAGACTTTCGGTCCAGTTTGAGCGTTCGACCTCCTCCCGCTCCAACTGCGGGGGCGTATTAGATCACGTTTGTATACACTCGGCCCATATGTACTTTAGTTAGACCTAGCCCGATTTCTAGAATCATCTTATGTAATTTATATATTCAGTTGTAAAGTGGAATGCAACACACAGAAAACAATTTACATTCAATAGTCATATGGATTTAGATAAATATTAAATCTAATTAAGGAGTATATTTTAATATATTTTTGAAAATTAAAAGATATCAAGATTGTTTTTTAGAAGATATTATTATAGTTTTAGATAGTAAAACACAACTGGTGGCTTGGCTTAGTTGGTAAACGTGATTGGAACTTAACCATAGGTCACAAGTTCAAACCTTTCCATGCCTAATTTTTTAAAACAAATCACGAAATTTTATGCCATGGGGGTGCCATGTCATCGTTAAAACCCGAATTTATTTCCAAAAAACAGTTTCATTAAAAAAACAAAAATTGTTTCAAAATCCCTTATGTGTGCCATGTCATCGTTTGTGTGCCATGTCATCGTTGAGGTGGCAAAAAAGCCTATTAAATCCAGTCATAATATTACTTGACGAATTATAGAAGTATGTACATAAATAAAAAATAACGAAAAATATTATTAACATGATAATTAATTGGAAAAAATACCTTCATGTAATCATGTTGTTTATGAATCTTGATATTCTACTTAAGTTCATCACTTAAATATATACACAATATCTTCGTTGTTTAAATAAGTCGAAGTGGTTGCAACAAAATCCGTTAGAAACTCTTGCTTATGCTTCATGCATCACTTTTATGTCAATCTTTCCTTGTCGTAGACTTGTATCTCATGGCATCCTGTGAACACAGAAAGACCCTTATTTAATCAGTGTCCTTTATAGTAAACAAAACGTTCATTATGCTAGCAATTTAGGGATGTATATTGCTTATGATTATAATCACCTTGTTTCTTTAATGTAGGGCCAATGCCAATAACGACTATCTTCTCCCCATGTGACTGAGAGGTCCCTTGCAAGCACCAAGAAGTTGTTGCCATTGGATGCCTTATCAACCCAATATTCTGCATCAACCAATGTAAGATTACTTAGGTAAGGATTTAAAACATGCACACACACGCGCGAGTAAATGTAACCATGACATTTGGCTACAGTATTTACATGCAGAGTTAGGCAGTGTGACCCATTTTTAGGCAAATGGGTTGATTGGGGGTAATAATTTGTTTCATACATGTCAAATGGTGGATTCTAAATAATTAGTTAAAATAAAAATGACATATAAGGATATTTTCCTGCATTTTAGCTTCAAATCCAGTTTGACCAGTTCAGACCCAACGATAATTAGTCTACTTTTCTATGTCCTTATTTTTCTTAAACCTCACATACCTTGATATAAGCCTTTGCCCGAATCAAGTGAATATTTCAATTTAAACTAAAAACTTCTCCAATAACACTATGACTGATACATACAAATTAAGAACGACATACACATACCTCCTCAACATGTAACGTGCAGTATCGATCATCGATATGCTCTACTATTTTATCCAGGGAAAAACGATAGAATTGTTAGCTGACAACATCAAACAGATTATACAATGAAAGTAACCTTACCTTAATCACATAGTCTACTCGTGACACCAATACTGTATCGGGATAAGTAGCAGCGGCTCCATTGAAAAGTCTAGTGTTTTTTTCAAATTCATGCTACAAAATTTAAACAATAAGAAACTAATAAAACAAACATGTACAACTTAATTCTAGATATCATTGTATATTAGAAGTACGAATACCTTGTACCTTCTGCAAGATGGAGACCTGCAAAGACAATAACATGAAAACACTTTTAAAAAATTAACCACAAGATATTGACGGATATAAATGGATTTTAAAATATGTCTCTACACGAATCTGTATCCAATCAAAGAATATAATCTATGAATCTGCTCAAAAGAGAGATGAATATGGACATGGGTTATCAGTTAAGAGCATAAATAATACAAAAATTGACATAAGGTTATAAACCTACAAATAGAAAATAAGATGTTTAATAATCTGACCAGTGAGCATAGATGTAATTCTACTACCAAATCAGGCTGCTGATATCCACTATGGTTAAGGAGTGATCGAGATCCAACAGCCTCATGGATATCAGCAAAAGATGATGATAACAAAAAGACTGAAGACATGGATTGTTGCAGAGTGATGATATGTGACTTTACTTTTTCCAAATTAAAGACTGACTTGTTGAATACAAGATTGAGATGGGAACTTGGCGTACCTTTCTCTTTTTGTTCAAGAACACACCAGCATAAAGCTTGTCGATGGATGACTTGTTAATGACAGTATCTACAAAACAAATTTTCAAGCTTGGGTTAATGGCTGGCTATATTATTGAAGTTTGAATGCATATATAATCATGCCTTTATTTTTCTATATGGCATTGAGCTTGTTAGATTTTGATATCAGCTGAGCTTAAATTTGTTGTGAATTTGAATAGCTTAAATGAGTTAAAGTAAAATGAACAAAGAGTCTATTTCTTACCTGTAAAAACTTTCGTCCCACTTGCATGAAAATCCCATATGTGGTGCTGAATTTGGTTTGAGGTGGCCGTCTCATTTAAGTTTGAGATTGTATGTGTAGAGGAAAATTGTAGCAGTAAAAATCTGAATCACGTACAGGAGAGCAAATTTATCACATCATCAGTGAAGACTCATGTTTTAGAGCATATCTGTTCTAATTATAAAAAGTGTGCATGTGGTTTGTAATATTATGTTTTAACTGAAACAGGATTTGTATATAGCTCACAACAAACAATTATAATAATAATAAAATAAATCACCTATAGCTCGCAATATTCTTATGATGATCCTACTGATGAGTCGAATATCATATTTATATCTAAATTCAGGCTTTATAAGATTATTACCTTATCACATTGTCAGCTTTGTAAATACCCTGATTTCAGATGAGTTTTCAAGACGAACCAGTATTGTCCAGACACCTCACTTCATAGCAATTTGACAAGAATGACAGCTGTGACACGGCTCTTTGCTGCAATAATCATTGGTCAGTGTTACACTGCAATAATCATTGCTGCAATATTCTTACTGAATGCCCATAATATATACCGACCTTTAGAATTTCTATGATCACTAATCCTTTAGAACTCTGCATAAAAAAGAATCTCGACAATTCCAAAACAGTGTAGTAAAGGGGATTGTACAAACCTTGACATAAGGTATGGTTCACAAGGATCCAGTAACATAGATGTATCATGGCCCATACGATGGATGTCATCAGAGGCTGTTGCATGCTTGTCCTTCTTCCTTGTGTAGTTCTTCCTTGCTATATGATTATGGGAACATAAAGCTTTATTAAGCTTTCCTCTTTTACACTTTAAAAAGCAGAAGGTGAATGGTTTCAGTTTTCACACTTTTTTCATAATCAGATGTCGGGGTATGGCCTAATTAAAAATTATAATTTAGATAAGCAACATTACATTAAATCACCTACTTTAAACTTCACAAACTTTATAAACTCAGCATATATAGTACAGTACCTTATAGTACATGAAGTATAATAAAGAATCGAGCTTCATGCTGAACTTCTAGAAATATAGTTCTGGTTATGTTGTAAAGTACGAATGAATACTATTAGGGAGCTGCTGTGAAGATACAATGAATGAGAAGGGAATAGGTTTTGAATTAGGGATATTAGGGTTTTGTTTAGGTTATGTGATTAGAAGACATCGATTTATTTGTAGAACATATTATTATTATTGTTTAGGGTTTTGTTTAGGTTATGTGATTAGAAGACATCGGTTTATTTATACAACATATTATTATTGTTTTTCAAAATAGAAAACAAATACTGTCTTAGTTGAGTTAATTGGTTAAACTCATTGGATGTTGTCCATAGATCACAAGATCGAATCATGCAAGGAGAAGGTTTTTTATAGAATTTTCGAAATTTCCTAAAACTTTATTATTGCCTTATGTGTGCCATGTCATCGTTGAGGTGGCATTGAGGTGTCATCCAGTCACTAATTCATATTTACACACTCATAGTTAGCCCCATATATATGTTATAGATATATATTTATATTATATACAAAGAACCCTCTTATTTGCTGTAGCATCCTAGAAAAAAGACACGTTGGATTGGAATAGTTTGTCACTGTTACCCTGCATCAAGATTCAAGCCCCTAAAGAATTGAGTTGCTATAGTGTTGTTGATTTTCGAGTGTATTTAAGCCAACAAAAAGTTATAACTCCCACTTTTATCATTTCCTTTTTATTTATTTCTCTCTCACTTTCATCCTCTAAATTTCAACAATCATCTTCCATTCTCAGTAATATCCATCTTAGTTTTCATCCTCTAAATTTTAACCATCATCTTTCATTCTCAGTAACATCCATCTTAGTTTTCATTCTTAGTATATGTTTTTTTCTAACAAATTTAATTTGTGTAATTTCTACAGGCTTCATTGATTTTGGCTTCAATGACCAATGATGTCGTCTTGGTAACATCCTTTTGAAGAGATACGTACGATATCAACTATTGCTGTGTAAGATAAGTGATTTAATTTTTGTTTTGTTTATACAACTTATGTCTTTAAATAAGTAATATATATATTTAAGTTTGGTTACTTGTTTTAGTTTTTAATGTTGGTATATATCTATCTATCTATAATTAACATATATAAAAGAAGGCTTTTGATTTTTTAATTTTGAAGCAAAAAATTAAGAAAAAGCCACCTGTATAATAAGACAACAGCTATCCTTTAATTCTCCCACCTCACATTTAATTTTTACCATAAACCCATCAAACAAAAAAAACACAGGCGTGTCAATCGAGCATCTCTCTCCCTTTCAATCCAATCCTTAAACCTACATGGTTGAATCAAAAACTTTAATCCATTTCTGGAAGCAATAAGTATCACAAATCATCTTTTAATTAACCAAAATAACCCAAAAAAACAAGAATCCCCAATTTAATTTCTATATTATACGATTGAAACATGCTTTTTTGCGATATAATTTTGAGCATTAAAAGGGAGCGTGTTCCGGTGTAATAGGCGGGTCGATTATTGTCGGCAAATGATTACAACGACCTAATTGATGTCTGATTCGTGATACTATCAATTGCAGGTTATCAATTTTATTTTGATAATTTTTTTCTCAATTACATGTTTTACTTTAACCTGGTCGTGTTCTTTTTTTTTAATTGAATTTTGTTACCAATCATTGATTTGTTTTTGTTTATATTGAGACTAAGTTGTAAGTTTTTTTGTTAGTAATTGAGAATATGATTTATGCACACCATGTGTTTGATGAAATGTAAGTGAGAATAGGATTTGTTTTTAACTAAATTCGGTTATGAGCTTTTTTCTTAGTGTTGGTTAGCAGTATAACTTCAAATCAATTGTGGGGAAATAAAGTCTTCACCAAGTGTTTTGAAAAGAGGCGTTTCATTATGTATAAAACTTATATTTTAGGTTGAAATTGTAGGAAGAGTCTTTCAAGAGGGGAATGGCTTACGTGATCACAATGGTTGCTGAGTTTGATGAGTACACGAAGGATTGGTTTTACCTTCGAGAGGGTTCTGTTTTCTCAAAGTAATAAGTGCCCCTTTTGGTATGTAACTTTTTTTCTTTGTTGGATAATGTTTGAGTATCGAATGTAAATTTGTATTACCATCTTATGAATTTTATCTTGCTAATAAACTTGTGATATGACTGTTTTTTAACAAGTGATAATTTTCCTTTTTATTATAAAAAAGGTTGCTATATATTTGATTTTTAGGAGGGAGGAGAGTACCTGTAAATGAAAGATTTGGGATAGCTTTTGATCTTGTGGAGCAAATACATTATATGTATGTTATAAATGTGAAAGCGAAAAATTTACCACTGAAAACATGTAATTCTGATAGTCTACCTGATGCGTATGTCGAAATTAAGCTTGGTAATTTTGTAGCTTGTACTAAGCATAAAATAGCTCGAATCCTGAGTGGCACCAAGTTTATGCATTCCCTAAAGATCGTATTCAGTCGTTGAGTCTAGAACTTGTTGTGAAAGATAAATGTGATGAATCTGAGGGTGATGCAAATTTGTTGGGTGGAATTTCTTTTGATATTGGATAGCCCTTTAGCTGCTCAATGATATCGATAGGAGTAACAGTTCATTAGGGGAGTTAATGGTGTCTGTTTGGATGGGTACACAAGCTGATGAGTCATTTCTTGATGCATGACATTTGGATGCACTTTTGCCTTTTGGTTAATGGTGATGGTGTTAATAACGTGCGTTCGAAAGTGTACTTGTCGCCTCGTCTTTGGTATGTTCGTGTTCATGTGATTGAGGGTCAAGAGTTACAAAATAACAATCGTGAGGTTTTTGTGAAAGGTGCGGTTATGAACATGGTTTTGAGGCATAAATGCAGGTTAGATCCGAGATTGGAAATGAGTATTTGATGTTTGTTGTAGCGGAACCGTTTGATGAGCAGTTGGTTTTAAGTGTGGAAGAAAAGAATGGTAATAGGGAAGAAGTTATTGGTAAGTGTTTTATTCCATTACATAATGTGGAAAAACGGATGGATACACGAGCTGTTAGTAGCAAATGGTACAATCTTGAGAAACATATTCGTGGTGATAATGGGGAGGTAAGTGTGGTTATGATGAATAGTAAGATTCACATTCGGGTCTGTTTGGATGGGGGTATCATGTACTTGACGAGTTGACTCAGTATAGTAGTGACTTAAGACCGACTCATAAGCTACTGGGGTCACCGAGCATAGGTGTACTTGAGTTGGGAATCTTGAATGCTATTGGTTTGACACCAATGAGATCAAGAAACTCGCGTGGGGCAGTTGATGCTTACTCTGTAGCAAAATAGAGGCGTAAATGGATCCGAACAAGAAATGCATTCGAGTCACTAAACCCCAACTGGAACGAGCAGTACACTTGGGAAGTCTTTGATCCGTGTACTGTTGTCACAGTTGTGGTATTTGACAACAATCATTTGCAAGGTGCGACAATGTTGGTGGAAGTGGAGTCAAAGATTCAACAATCGGGAAAGTAAGAAACAGGCTATCGACACTTGAAACATATCGTGTGTATACTTATTCTTATCCTTTGATAGTGTTGCACACTTCTGTTGTAAAGAAGATGGGAGAAATCCAGTTGGCGGTTCGATTTACTTGTGTCTCATTGGCAAATCTGATGCAAATGTACGCCCAACCTTTGCTACCAAATAGGCATTACATACATCCGTTAAGTATCTTTCAACAAGACAGTTTAAGGCACCAAGCGACTCAGATTGTGGCGATGAGGTCGAACCGGGCTGAGCCTCCTTTGAGAAAAGAATCGGTTGAGTATATGCTTGATGTTGATTCGACTATGTGGAGTTTGAGAAAGAGTAAGACTAATTATTATCGGCTCATTGAGGTCATCATTTTGTAAGTGGTTCAATCACATTTGCAGATGGACTAGACCATTTTGTATGTTTTGTTTCTAAGTGTTGTTTACAATCCATAAATGATCATGAGCTCGATTCTGCTATACTTGATCGTGATTGGGGTTTGGAGGTACAAATCAAGACCGAGACACCCACCTCACATGGATATTAAGCTGTCTTATGGTGATCGTTTAACGAGTGACGAGTTAGATGAAGAGTTTGACAGTTTTCCAAGTTCAAAAAATGGTGGCGCTTTAAAAATAATGTACGACAGGCTTAGAAGTGTGGGATTAAGGATTTAAACTGTGGTTGGTGACTTGGCTACTCAGGGGGAGAGGATCCAGAACTTAGCATTTTTTATAATATAAATATGATTGGATAAATGAGTAAATAGTTTGAATGGTTAGATTCAAGTTAGGAATTATAGCATATCATTATCAGTATATATATCATATTTCTATGTTATTTAAGTTAATGGATTTGTTGGCATTTAACACTAGTATTTTACTATGATACAATGTTTAACTAATTCTTGTCCTCTTAGGGTGTTTTAGAGGCAATCAGAATCAGTTGTGCTGGATATCCTACCCGCCGTCCCTTTTTAAGTTTATTAACCGTTTTGGACTTTTAGCACCATAAACCTTGGCAGGAAGGTATGGTGCATGAACTTATGTTGATTGTATTATCAGTAAGGCTTCGTAATGTGAGTATATAAATAATTTTGACTTTAATTTACTGCTTATGCAGTAATTTTGGAGCGTCATCTAAGGGAAAAAGATGCAGGATAGCAAAGATTTGGTTCAAACAAAATGATGGAGGACGATTATTATATATAACCCTGTTCACGGGTGAGTACACCACATATTTCCAATTATGTTAATTGTCTCATATCTTGGTCCCTCTTTTAAATGTCCCAGCTTCTAAAGTGTCACGGCTACAACCATTAATCGGCAATAATATTTTCAGAAAGTAGCTGTAGCGCCGCACCATCGAGAGATACGAGGAAAGCTTAGTATCTACAGGTTAATCCCTCTTGGTGGTATGTAGTTACTGTGCCGAGGAGAAGAAACTCATGCTTTGCCTACAAAGGAGCGCAAGTCACCAATGTTAATTTTATGCATAGATTTCAACAGTTCTTTCATTATATTTAGTTTTTTTACATGTTTTTGTTTATTTAACTTTCAACATAATGACATGATACTTGCTGAAATAGAAATTTGCAGAAAAGGGTAATGCCACATGATCCTAAGTGTTCACCATTTTCCTTTCTTGAATGTTGCATTTCTTATCTGATCTTGGTTTTTTCATTGGTTTTAACAGGAAGTCGAGCTGGAACCTCACAATGCATCCCTATGTTTAAAGGTAAACGTAAGTTCTCGGGACAAATATGCATTTATAAACATGAGAGTATAATAAAAATAGCTAATCTGTGAATGAATATGTTGACAACTTATGAGCTTTCCAAAACTTTAAGTCCAAAAACGACCAAAATAAGCTAATTCAAACACTCCCTAAGACTTCTCTGCTATTATAAGGCTTGCAGCTACCTAAATCGTATAAACAACACATTTATCTCTGTGCATACACATACCTAAATCGTTCCATTAATATGGAAACGGGTCAAACTCAGTTGATGTTTTAGATATGATAAAACTAAAAAATTTCACCAGCTTGTATAAATGTCAGTTTTTGTTTTTAGGTCATATCATATTAGAGTTGTACTTTTCTTTTCCGCGTAAAAAGTGATAGTTTGTGATAATGGGTAAACTGAATTATGACAATAAACAGGTAAGATGGAAGAAAATTAGTGAAAGAATGAAGTACCTTCAGGATTCAGTCCAGGGTGTAACAAGATCACAGGAAAAGGTGGGATGCTTGATAAAATTAATTACTAATTATGTCCAATCCCTTCAAAAGCAAGTATAGGTAATTAATAATAAATCATATCATTAGCCATTTTTAATTTGTAATAAACTGCATGCTCTAAGCTGCAAAAATGGCGCCTTTTTTGTTACTGATTTGCGCAACGAACATAGAACCTGGATCACCGAGTAAGTAAAATATCTGTGTGTATCATTTTGTTAAGGGATAACTAAAGAATATGACCTTTTTGTACTCTATCATACATCTATGTAAATCTTGCACCTTTTGAGGTTTTCATGGTGGTTGTGGTTGATAGTAAGCAATTTCTTACACCCCTTATATTTGAGCACTGAAACTGATTATTGTCGAATTATGGTTGCAAACACCTTGACACACATAGTGTTTCAACATCCACATAAATGTACGTTCTAATGTTTTTCAAATCTTTTGTGGTGATAGTGAGAGAACCGAATGTCATGTATCAAACCACAAGGGATATTGATATACTTGACGATGGTTATAGATGTAGAAACTATGGGCATAAAGTGGTCAAGGCAAATCCTAATCCAAGGTAAAGAAAAGTTTACTACATTTTCCCTTCATTATATTAAATGGTAAAATCTTGGTTTCTAATTTGTAGTCTGTACTATTGGTTTAATGTATGCGTGAGTTACTGTAAATGCGCAAACGCAAATAGAAACAAAGCTGCAAACGCAAAGTACATTATGGTGTGCGTATTTTGTGGAGTAGATGTACATTATGGTGTTTTGTTTTAGAGACTCGCTCTGCCATATTTAAGTTTACAAACTTGACTTCTATATTATAAGGATGTAGTATTCAGTAGACTTAATCTGAACAGTTGAGAACGATTGTAAAATGAGATTGTGTGTTGTTACTGTTTTATTGCAAGGAATGTATTAGCTCTTGGAGTAAAGGTAGTATTGAAAACTTATCATTTGTGTACATGTTAAGCATTATGTAGATAATATAGATTTGTGTACCT
>BQNB010106530.1:0-23371 GCA_026074375.1 Tanacetum coccineum | reverse complement strand
TCTTCCATTGTTCGTTCCGCCATTGGTGCAACTTCAACGATAGTACGAAGCTCAGGTTCGACTACGTTTGGAGCACGTCCTTTATTTTGACATCTCGGAATGGTTACGTTCAACAAACTTAGGGTAACTCCCTTAAGTAAAATTTGCAAGCGAGGGACGTAGTGGGAGCGAATCTCCTTAAAAACGTTTGTCCCTTCAGGTCGTAGTTTCGTGGAACAACCCTCCTAATAGCTTATTTCACAAAAGAGGTGCGCCTTTTTCGTAAGTGACACAAGACGGTAAATTTTTGAATCTTAAGTTCGGGAACTTATTGATGGAATATTCACAAATTCTCTAGTAAGAGAATTAAATTGATGTGTATTTTAGTAATTAAGAGAACAAAATAAAAATCGAAAAATCCGAAAGAGCAAATATTTTTGTATATATTTTTGTATTTATTTAACTTCTACTTATAGTAAAAAGAAAAAGAAAAATATTTTTTACTTTTTATATTTTTAATTTTTTTATATTTTTGATTTTTTTTTTCAAAAGCGTAACTTTCGAAGACGAAAGGTTCTCCAAATCACGATCAACAAATGCAAACGAAGGAATCTTAATCACAAATCCCCGGCAACGGCGCCAAAAATTTGATACTCATTAGTATATATACGTAATAATACCAAAGTATAGAAAATTCCAAAACTATCTTTGAGGACAAAGGTAGTAGGAAAAATCTTACAAAAATACTACACTTTTAACCGGTAAGTGATTACCGGGTCGTTTTCCCAAAGACTTATGAAATTGAGATCTCGTTTATTATTTGGACAATGACTTGAATTGGTTCAAAGATGATTGTTTTCTAAAATTCTAATAGTGAGCAAATAAAGGCATGATTAAAGCTAACTACGAAAAACGTTAACGGGATTAAGAAAACGCGACATATAAGCAATTGAACTCAAATGATTAATGAGAAAGCTTAATGAAAAAGCTGCCTATGCAATTTTACCTATCTTTTTGGTTTTTGAATGAAAAGACAAAAAGCTAATTTTAAGCTCAAAAACAGATGACTTAATGAATTTTTAAAAGCAAACTAAGTTGAAATATATCTACTATTATCTAAAATCTACTTATGAATAAAATTTGGAATTCTAAAAACTATTTTTACCTGCTGATTTTTAAGCTAGAAATTGGCTATTTATCTATTTTCTCTACTGATGCAGTTTGCACACAAAGAATCAAACTCTTAAAACCTATAAGTACAGGCTCAAGAAACTTGTTACTACACTCTTAAAACTCCAAAACAAAGGCAAAGTAAGCATTAAAAATTTCTAAAACAGTCTTAAGTTTAAAATGCATATTAAGGATAACTAGGACTAACAGATTCAAACTATCAACTAGCAATCCTAAAAACAACTTGATATAAGCTAACAAAAACACCTTAAATCTAATCTTATAAACCTAGATTTTAGATTTAAATTCAAATTAAAGGACCAAAAGGCCAATAGCAGTACTAACTCTCAGTTAGTACTGCTATGCCAAACACCCCCTTTAAAGAGTAAAAATCCATAATCAGCTTATAAAATTGAGATTTAAGGAAATATACAAATACCAGATATCATTAAGCTATAATAAAACCTAATAAGAAGATTTGAACAAACTAATAAGCCAGAATAATAAGCTATAAGCTAATGCTACTTATTTTTAGATTTTTTTTACAGTTTTAAGACAAATGACAAGCAAATTAAGTTCTAGGCCAACAATTACACATAATAAGCATCTAATATCTATAATAAGCATTAATAAGCTACACTAAACAGATATAAGTAAGCAATAAGCAATAATAAACTGAAATGCAATTTTAAGCTACAAAATGTAAAGAAAGGACTTACAACTGCCTTTGCACAAAATAAGGCTTATAAATGCTCTTTTGAGATATCAACAAGCTCTAGCTTATCAAATGATAAGCTAGTGAGGTCTTGGAAGCCCATCCCTTATTTGCTTCCCTTTCATTTTAAGATGTGATAAATTTGGGGAGGATTTGTGTCTTATTAAGCTTAGTTAAGCTTTTGTGAGCTTAACTAAGTGTAAACTATCTAAGGTAGCGTAAGAGAGCTTATGAGAAACTTATAATCAATTTAGACATAAGTTGCTAAATAAAAAGTATCACTGAATTCAATAAACTATAAGAGAAAACTGAATTTTATTAAGACTAAAAGCTGATTACATTACTTAAAAAGAGATTACATTGACTTTTAAAAAACAAAGCTGAACATTATAAGTTACAAGCTAAATTAAGCTAGATATCTCATGTGAGTGAGATAGGCCTTGTATTTATAGGAGCTGAGGGAAGGATCTAGACCTCTGCATATGCTCCTCTTGAACTCTAATCTTGACCTTTCAATCACTACCAATCATTGGATGCCCCTTCTTAGCCCTTGGATCAAAATTGAAGCACATAGATTGCCAGCCTGGCAATCCTTGTGTCAGAGGTCTTGTGCTTCTTTTACACTAAGTTTAGTGTAATTTCCTATCTTTTGGTGTGTTTATTTTTAGCCCCGCGTGTCATTCTTGTTGTCAGCTTGACCAATCACAACCCTTTTGGTGACGTTTTGTTTTGCCAAGTTATGGCTTGGTACTAAGCATCTTGTGAATAAGTGAAAGGAGTGGGCTAATTAGATTTCACATGGGTAATTTTGATGATGATTAATTGGGGGAGACAGTGAACAGTGTTTTACTCCTTCGCTCCTTTTTACCCGTTTATAACATTTGTTTGACTGAGGGTTTAAAAATGTATTGACCTGGGCTCGGGTAAAAGGGTTTGGGCCATGGGTTTATTATTAAAGAGTTGGATTGGGTGAAAGGTTAATGTAAAAAGAGTTTATAATTAAGGGATAATGACCGTTAGTTATGGACTAACTGTGTTAGGGTTTTTGGGACTTTTGGTGAAATTGTGTTGACATTAAGGACATTTTTTGCATTTTGAAGGTTTTTGTCTTTTGTGAGTTGACCAAGGGTTGACCTTTGTTGACTTTTGCTAGAAATTCCCGACTCTTGTATACTCTATTCGTTCCCGTGTTTGTGTTTGTTCGGTTTTGACCGTTTTCTTGTGAGTTTTGCATTATCCGTACCTACACATCACAAATGACGAAACAAGCAATATACAAGCATAATTTGCACAATTTAATCATTTAAGGGTCATTTTTGATATAAAAAATATATGTGATTTCTCACATATAGTTAATCATTTTGCATTTTGTCTAGTGTTTAAAGAGTGTAGGAACAAAGATCTATATCTTACATTAAATAGTTTAAAGTTTTTGTCATACAAGTGTCAAATGCATCAGCAGTCTAAAAAGACCAAACTGCCATTTTTAGATGAAAATTCAGTTAGTTAAAATAGGAATTAGCCTTTAATTTTTAGTATACAAGTAGCTTTTAGGCCAAATTAAATAGATTAGTGCTTAGTTAGTTCTTAATAGCTTAATTAGTCATCTGTTTTTAGTCTGCAATTCAGCACTTGGTCATTTTCATTAAGTTTTAAAAAAAACTAAAAAAAATAGTGTCATTCTGTCTGCATCAGTTTTTTCCAATAGTTTTTTCTTAGCTTAATTGATTTTCAAAATGCTTTTCAAATGCTGTTTAAGGTAGCTTATAGGTCAAACTTTCTAGAAATATAAGTCTCAAAGTCATAAGGTTCCATTTGCTTAGTTGAAAATAAGCTCAAAAAGTGCTTGACAGTCTGTTTGGTAACTGGTTTTGTGAAAAAGCTTTTGGTAGTTTTTCAGCTTATGACTTTAAATATTTGTTCAAATTTGGTTCATTCTAGCTTATTAGGTTAGTGTTAGGGTATTGGTAGCTTATCAGTTCTTATTTCAGCTTAATCTTAGTTTTCTAGTTTAGTGCAAAAAAGCTTTTACCTTATAAGTCATAAACTGTCTGCTTTTAAGCTACTTTCTAGCTTATTTTCTAGTTTTCAAAAAAGTTGTTTTTACAAAAGTTATTCATTTTAAGTTGTTTTATAACTTTGTTTTTAAAACTTAGCAAAAATAAAAAAAGGGGAAGGAGGGAAATTGTGAGTGAGCAAGGCTCGAACTCACAACCTCAACCTCCCTCAACCCTTTCATAGCACTCAACACACACACCACTAACACTGCGCCCTTGGGACTTTTACGTCTCAAGGTGCATTGTTTATTGTTTTAACACCTTTTTGAGCTCTTTATAAAATAAGCACTTCGAGTGCTTATTTTCTTTTTCCTGGCTTAATCTTTTTAGCTTATTCGTAGGACTTATTTTTCATACAATCTTTATAACTTCAGTGATTTTTGAGAATTTTCTTAGAATTTTTAGTCAAAGTTTAATATTTTTCGTGAATTAATTTAGTTAAAAACTTTAAAAAATCATAAAAAATAGAAAAATTCTAAAAAAAATTAATTTTCTTTTTTATAAAATTTTCTTTTATCATATTCTAGGCTTATGTTTGAAATTTACTTTCTTAGGGTTAATATTTTGAAGGTTCACTTTTTAAAGAACGGGTTTTCATATCCGTTCTCGTTTTCTTCGTTTTTAGCTTAAATTACTCTCGGTTTAGAATTTCCTTAACTTTTTCTTTTTAAATAGTCATTTAGGATTAGAAAAAGTTTAAAAAAGCATATAGGGTTTAATTGTAGTTCAATTGCTTATTTGTCGCGTTTTCTTAATCCCGTTAACGTTTTTCGTAGTTAGCTTTAATCATGCTCTTATTTGATTTCTATTAGGATTTTAGAAAACAATCATTTTCGAACCAATTCAAGTCATTATCCAAATAACAAACGAGGTCTCAATTTCATAAGTCTTTGGGAAAACGACCCGGTAATCACTTACCGGTTAAAAGTGTAGTATTTTTGTAAGATTTTTCCTACTACCTTTGTCCTCAAAGGTAGTTTTGGAATTTTATATACTTTGGTATTATTACGTATATATAACTTTACATACATCAGTGATCAAGCAAATGATCTTATTTTGCATTAATAAAAAATGCTTTTTATTACGGATGTTATATCATCTAAAGTTATTCCATATCCAGTTTTCAAAAGCACTAGCTAACCTCAATATCATCTATAAAAAAGATGTTTTACATTCTTCTTTGATAATCTATTTATGTTCATGTGCAAGTATCAACGTTTTTCTGTTACATTAGGACTTGGTATGATTTCGCTTCATAAACCTTAATAGGTTTGTCCATGTGCATGTTTAAATTAGTGTTTTAATGATAAAATTGAATCTATTATCCTTAACCAGTTTAACTAACCCTTATCTTCATATTCATCACCCAATATTTTGCAAAACCGTGCATCTCATAATATCTGATTCAGAAGTCAAAAATTACCCTAACCCACCCGCACAAGATCAATTGATTTCAGAAATAATATTATGATTTTATAAAAGGTCCATTGTAGAAAAAAAGTAAATTGAACCCAGACCATTACTCATGGATCGGCCAAACTAATTCTGATTATGATTTGGCAGCCATATTGAAGGTAAATGGATTACCGACTTTTAGTTTTTTTCTTATAACTTCGTTACTTTCAGATGTGAATATAGTTTTATTATTATACACATGTTGGTGAATGTCTTCATGTAAATTGATTGATTAAGCAAATAACGCAAGAGCAGACATTGTTGACAAACTTATTGCAACTCCTGATATGATGTTTAAGGTTTACCTTTCTTTGTTTCTGTTATATTTTTTTCTTTATGAATAAATTGTGTAAATGTATCATTTGTGTATCAAGTTGCAACTTTTGAATAAGAAAAAATTTGTGTTGTTTTAGTTTATTAAAAAACAACTGGCTTGATGGTGAATGATCCATTATTCGGACACACAAGGTATGAATTTACACAATATCACTCCCTTTCAGATCAATTTTAGCATTTGGTATTAAGAGGTGTTTGGCATTGTGTTTTAAAAATGACGAGAAGTTTGGAGTAGTTTAATCACTGTGATAAACTAATCAACTCAATTATTTTAAATAGTCATTTAAGAAAAGTTTATGTTTGGTTAAAATTTGATAATAAGTAATGGTTGGATTAGAACAAAACTGAATAAAAGTCAATATCTTGATATCAAATTTTGGTTGACGTTAGTAAGAAGTTTGTTCACATTTTCTTACGAGATCATGTTTACAACATTATGCAATGGATGGGCTTAAGCCATGTTTGGTCATACATTTACAAGATCCGACCTTAACTGTAAGATCCAAACAAATCTCGTTACTTGCAATGACAATCTTCCATTATGTCAGAATGGAAACTACCAAAGTACATTACAGGATTTATTCATAAAGATTTATGTTGTGATTTATAATGTTCATGTTTAATATGCATATTGTTTTGATTATGTGAAAATATGATACATGGTCTGAGTTTTTGTAATTTATCTTTTATTGTGTTGATATTCTATCAGGTTGAACATGTGATTTGGGAAGAGAATATGTTGGTGACGTATGATTTGAAAAGCACACCAACCAATATGTCTAATATGGTACTGGCTTTTATAGATTAATCACATGTTCTAATTTACCATGTATTTGTCACTGAAGAGATTATTTTTCACAGGGATGGAGAGTCATTCAATAGTGGTGTTGGGATACATGGTTTGAGAGGTAAAACAACATCGATGCTTATTAGACATGTAACTATAAATGTAATAATTTGATTGTTTACTATTTTTAGCAAGTGAGTGTTCGTTCACTCACGACCCGCGTAATATAAATATAAAATTAGAATCTTTTTATGCCATCTGAACTCACTACATACGAATATTAACCCGTTTATCTTGTTCCAATTTTTGTTATCCCTTTAGCTTACCTATTTGTCCCATTAGAGATACCACATATTATGAAGTAGTATAGATTTGTTCCAATTTTAAATGTTCCTTAACAACCCAAATATGCGTTTGTACATGATCATTTCATATGTAAGCCCTTATGATTGTGGTATTTTTTATGATTTTATCATGTGAGGAAATACATTGCAATATTGCATTTATGTTTTCTCTTGAGTGGATTATCAAATGATAATCTTATTCTTTCATGTAAGAAGAACGTTTTAGTATTGATATTTATTCTTTTTCCTTTTTCTTCAGGAACGTGACATACTGGAGATCTATGCAGAAGGAAGTATGAGGGTGCTGATATCACGTCCATGGTGACTCTACCGGTACTCAATTTTTTTAACCTGTGACGTTGTTGTCAAAAATGGCAGAGGTTTCTCTAACTGCACAAATATTTACTATATAAGCTGTTGGTATATTTGCTATTAGTAAGAAGCTATTGTTCTTTATGGAGTAGATAGAATATTCTCACCTTTTAGACCTAGCATATCAATGTGAGGATTTCCACATGTGATTAGTATATACAGGGTTTTCTTTTCTCTTGTGCACATACAAACAAACTATTATTCCCCCTTTCTGTATACATAGGTCAGTTTTCAGCTTGGTTTTTATGCACATGAAAGTTTTTTTTTACTATTTTATAAATGTTTTGACGACATGAAACAACAAATTAAATATTACTCATACGAACACGATAGTTTTTTGACTATTTTATATATGTTTAGACGACAGGCTTGGGAGATGGCAAGGGTTCAGGATACAATTCCATAATTCATGATGCTCCGGGTGCAAATTTACATTCATTAACAAAGGATTTTGCAAAGAAAATTGGTGGCAATGTTTATCTATATGTTTCGGCCATGGAGAAGGTAAGTGTTTATACTTGATATATATAGATGTTTTGGTTTATGTTTCTTTGGCAATTGAAACAGGTTAAACTAAGCAAGGATTAGAATGCGCGATGAAGATATTTGGTGATGGGAATGCATACCTACAAGTAAGTTCATAAGCTTGCAATTCTGTTTTTGGAGTTGCTATTTTTGAACATAAAGATTAAAACTGTAACTAACGTAAACCCTCGTGTCACACTAATGGATACAGAAAAGTGAGTTCTGGCAGCTTTACAAGGAAGACCTTCCTTTTTGCTCTATAATCATGAGAACCTTGGTAAGAGTAGTCTTTATTCTTGCATGCCTTTGAAAACCTTTTATGCCATCCTTTTCTATTAAGGCAAGTAAATTTACATTTCTGCTTGGAATATTGTGAACGAAAGCTACCGTGTGTCTCCCAATAAAAGACCACTTTGTTAACAGATTCTCAAGCAGCTAAATATGCCTCTTCCACTATCCCTTTCTGAGGGGGATATTATAAAGGACAAAAGTCCTTGGGAGATCATGCCCGTTGGTCACAAAATTAAGATTCCTGCGCCATTATTTACGGAATTGGTAAATATGTTATATCAACAGTGTTTTTGAACATCTGGTGCATGTTTAATTTTATGGGTCTTTTAATTATTGTTTCTGATGTGCAGACAAATGAACAAGTGGAGTTTTTTAGTAATAAGTTTGTTGGAAGTCAAGTTGACCACGCAGAGCGGGCTATGAAGAAAGAAGCCGAAGCAAAGAAAGTTACTAAAAAGTTAAACACCACCAAAATTATAGGTGATGATTGTTTGTTTGTAATTTATTTTATTACCAGAAAGAAGAGTTAATTTGTTATGCGTTATGTGTCATAGAATTTTCCAGACGCATTCATTGTAGATAGATAAGTTTTATACTGAAACAACAATAGTGGATATATGCCTAAGAATTGATTGGTTTTAGTGTTTTACATGGGTTGTCCAGATAGCTCAATAAAGTTAACAAAGACAAACGAGACTTGTTTATGCCATAATCATGGACCTCTAAGGAAAGATCCGAAACATATGTAAGATTTAATTTTTTATTAATGACTATATATGCTACAAAATCCGAGTTATGCCATTTAAATAAAGTATGGAAAGCTAATTATACCTATTATAAAAAATATGGGTTCTACTTTAAAGCTACGTTGGCTGATGAAACCGCACAAGCAGATGCCACTTTCTTCAAGATCCCCAAGACCAGGAAAAAACTACTTTACATGCCGTACCAAAAAACCTCGAAAGGAAAGTAGATTTCGTGATTGACCGGATCATGGAAATATCTACCAAAAACAATGATGCCAAATAAACCAATACGAATGAGAAAACAATTAAGAAGACGCTATTTCAGGAAGAAGGTAACAACAACTACTTACATTCATTAGTTTGTCGATTTGTGTTGATCCCACCCCTTGATCGATTCTTTACGTTGTAAAGTGTTTGTTACCTTGGATGAATCCAAAATAACAATGGTTGAGACTTTGTTTGTATACCAAAGTGTATACGGAATCTACACTTTGATACTCTAGAGGTAATTATCAATGGAACAGTAACAACCAAAGAACAATGAATAAAACACAAACTGCTTCAATATTATTAGAATAATACGAGTACTCTTGTAGTACTAGGGTTACAAACCTTGAAGCTATTCTTTCTCTAAAATATATCTAAATCTCTTAAGCATAAAACTAACTATTTAAACCTTAAACTAGGATCTCCTTTTATATAAACAAGGAGTCCTTTACAAGATAAATGCCGAACTATTTGGAAGTTGTTACAATTCAAATACAAATATAACAGATATACATTCCTTATTTTTCTCTTTGCATCCTTATCTCCAAGTCAGCAGCTTCGACCATCAGCAGTATTAATCTTTCTTCTAGCAGTATTAACTAACTCTGGCAGTACTAAGTTTGTACTGGCAGTACTAACTCCATTAGTACTGTTAGTTATACCTTGGCAGTATTAACTCTTGTGAAGATTTATTCCCAACAATCCTCCCCTAAACTTGTGATTTATCTTCAAATCCCAAGTTTCTTCTGGATTAAATCTCCTAGTCTTCTTCCTTTGCTGATGATTCTTTCAAACATCCTTCTACTTCTGCACTTGAGATCTTATAAACCTTAGAAGTTCAAAAGCCTGTGAACTCTCATGATCAACCTCCAATTTCTTTTTCAACATCTTGGAAATCATCTCTTGACTTAGAGGGTATTTCTTCTCTGTCAGCATATGTATGGCTATACCATTCTGCATCAGTAAAATGTGAATACCACAAAAATCATATAAACTCCAGCTTATCACATTGTATTCATGCTGATTCTTCCATATCTCATCTTCTTCATCAGGCTCAAATAAAGTGTGCAGATCTCCCCAAAGCATCAAATCATATCCTTCAGGTCTTGAAGCACTATACCTTTCTTTGACTAATCTGTACAACTCCTCTACATCTTGTCTATCAAAGTCTTCAAGCATCTCACTCAAAACCTTGTAGTTCTTGGAACTGCCATCTCCTCTGAAGATTTGATAATACATGAAATTTTCAGTCAAAGTGTAAGTCTTCCAATCCACAATTGGATACTTTGTAGAGAGAGATTCAACATCTTCTGCAAACTCTTCTCTTGGAATTATATCTAAAAACCCTTTGAGTTCTTCCTTCTCAGCATCTTCTTCCAACTTTTGTCTCTTAACAGTTCTTTTTCTAGGAATAGATTTCTTTCTCTTTGCTCCAGATCCTTTAGAAACTTCTTTCATTTCCTTCTGTGTAGCAACATCTTCTTCTTCAATCTTTTCAGCAGACTTCATCTTTTCAGGAGACTTCATTATTTCACTTCCATGCTCTGAATCCATAGGCTCAATATGTTGATTAAAATCCCAAACCTTTTCAAAGATTGGCCTAATCTCATTGTAAGACATTCCCTTGAAGTCACTGATCTTGTAGTTCCCCTGATTCTTCAAGTATTTGATCATATTTCTCCTTGCTTGGGCAACTGTCTTTGGTTTCATCTTTAGAGTATGATACCTTATGACTGAAGGATCATTCCAATCTATCTTCTTAGATGTCTTGGCCTCAGACATAGCTCTTTGTCTTTCCTCTTCATCCCACTGTCTAGCAATTTCTTCATCTCTTGCAATCTGAGCCCTTTGCTCTTCATTCATTTGCTCTTCAAGTCTGATGGCTTCAGCAAAACTTAATCTTTCTTGTTCAAGCTCTTTCTTAGACTTCTTCTTGGGCTCAGACTCTGTCATTATAGCTTTTCCCTTGTCTTTTCTTTTCCTTTGCTCTTCACTCCTTCTGCTATAAGTAACAGTCCCTCCAGCAGTACTAAGATTTACCTCAGCAGTACTAACTATTGGAACTTCTTCACTAGCAGTATGATTGATAAGTTTTATATACGCAAAAATATATAATATAATATATTCCAAAAGAGCAATTAAGAACTTTCCTAAAGTCTCCCTTAAGAAAAGTTCACTCTAAAAGATATATATAATATATAATACGTATATTTAACCGGGAAGTGTGATCACCCGAGTCGTTTCCCCAACGACTTGTGAAATTGAAACCTTGCTTTAGTTTGGATTATAATTTGAATGAGAGAAAAGATATTTTTGAGTATATATTACTACTAAATAAAAGCAACAATCAATTAAAAGCAATTAAACACTTAAACTAATTAACGGGAACAAATAAATCGCGACAATTAAACAAATACACTAAAATTAACTCCTAAAAATGCAAACTAAATTTCTAAACCTAAATTAGGACAAAAGAAAATTTTAAGAAAAAAAACATTTTTTGATTATTTTTGAATTTATTATGAATTAAAAACTATTTTAATCTAATTAAATCCTAAAAAATAGCAAATTAAGTTCTAAAAATTGAGAAGAATGATTTTTAAACTTAGAAAAGTCTAAAATAACATAAAAACTCAAAAAACTATTTTTAACTATTTTTAAAATTAAAAATAAAAGCTCAAAAATGAAATTTAAAATCTAAAAAGGTTGAAAATGATTTTTCTTAATGTAAAACTAAAGCTAATTTTTATAAAACTAACAACTATTTTTTTGTAATTTTCTGAAACTTTTTCTATTTTTTATGAATTTTCTAAAATTAAAACTTTTGAAAAATCCTAAAAAATAAACTAATTAACGGAAAAATGTGAAAAATTCAGGAAAAGTCTATGATGCAACAAAGATTACTAGAAAAATAAAAGACACAACTCAGCTTATCAAATAAGCTGAGAAAATGGCTTATTAGGCTACGGCTTATTATAAAAGATGCATTGAAAAATGACTATATTAATTAAATGGTAAGGAATTTGGTTGGATGAGCTATTGAAGCAAAACGGTTAACGCATTGGGTATGTGAGGGAGAGGTCTTGGGTTCGAGGTTGGCAGACACCCTTTTTACTTTTTTTTATTTTTTTTTATTTTGCAAACTGAGGAAAACTACAAAGTTGTAAATTTAAAGCTATTTTTAAGCAACTTTAATAAAGACAACATAAGCTTATACTCAATAATAAGCTTAAAAACAGCTTATGAAAAAGCTGTATCAGTAAGTAGCTTTTTGAGGTTTAAAAAGCTAATTTTTTACTAAAAAGCTTGCACACAGTTCAATTTCAAGCTCGTTTTGAAACTAAAAGCTATTCTTAAAAGCTTTTATGATGTAAGGAAACTGCATCTAAAGATTTTTTAACTAATTAACACTTAAAAGAATCTAAATCTATGATTAAAAATAGCAAATCGGGAAACTTAACCTAGAAGAACTCAATAAAAACAAATCAACGCTGAAAATCTTAATAAGCTATGACAGAAGCTGAGGCTTTTAGAAAACTTAATCTACATATTACAATACTAATATAAAGCTTAAAATCGAATTCTATAAGATGGAAATCTAAGTATAAAGCTAGCTTGTCACTAGTTACTTACTGTGTTGATTTTAGAGGATTTATTTGACTTTTATAAAGCTAATTTACTTTATGAGTTAGATAGGAATATGAAAAACAATACATATTCTATACTAAACTATATGTTTAATCTAAATATTACTATGATTTAAACATTAATCTATTTAAGCATATTCTAAAATGGAGATCAAAAGGTCAAAACAGTTGTAAACTGAGCGTCACTACTGCTGATGCAAATGGTAAAGCCACCAATTGAAATGCAGGTTACCTAAATGGTTACACCTGCACTATTTACTCTATTTGAAAGTGAATAAACACAATGCACACACAAACCTATCCTAAAATGCTTGGATCAAAGTTTTGGCAATGAAAATTTAAGAGAAAAGGTACCCTGGTGCAGAATCGCTCAAATTAACCCCTAACTTATTCATTTTTGAAATCTAAATTCTAAAAACTCTTTTCCTAATGATTATAAGTGAAATCAAAGCTGACTCAAACAAATTGCACAAAATCCTTTGACTTTTGATTGTCAAACAAGGTTAAACCAAACACCCCTTAAAATGATGACAGAATTAAAAGAGCTTTAAAGATGCTAATCCATTTGACTAAACCTTGATACCAGACATTAGTGGGCTTATACAAAGCTTATGAAACATGATTAAACAGCTAAATAAGCCAAAATCTAAGATCTACAACTAATGCTACTTATATTTTTTTTTTTGGTTTTTATGATTTATGACAGAATTTTAAAATTAAACTAAGTTCTACTTATGAAAAACTAAAACAGATTATTAATAAGCAAAAGAATATCAAACTAAGCACAAATTAGCTGCTAGAACTCAAATAAGCTCAATTAATAAGCAAATAGGCAAATCTAAGCTACTTAAGTAATTTTAAGCTAAAATTTAAAGGACAAGAAAGTAAATAGAAAACTTACAAATGGCTTCAGCTTAACAGAAGCTTAAAGGCTCTTAGAGCTTATCTACAGCTCTAGCTTGTTTAAAATAAGCCAGTAAAGGTCCTTGGGAGTCCTTCCACAATTGACTCCCCTTCCATAAGCCAAATTCCAATAAGTTCAAGGTAAGCTAGTTAATTCTGATTTTAAGGCTTAAGTAGGGATTAAAACTTGATTACACAAGCTCTATCTCAAGCTTATAGACTTGAGAGAGCTTATATGAGCTTATAAGTAAAACGTGGCTAAGTGGGAGAGTTTTAATGAATGTAAATAGAGATTGATGACAGAAAAAACTTAATTTCATTAACTGAAAAGCTTCATGTACATTTCTGAAAGGAAAAATTAAAAATGGCTTAAACTTGAAATTAACATAAAATTTAGCTAAAAACTGAAAAAAATTTAAAAGGTGAAAAAGAACTAGCTCATGTGTGTGAGAGTGAGTCCTATTTATAGCAATCCAGGGAAGCTTCTAGGCTGTGCCTTGATCAACACGCTCCTTTCAATCCGTACCATCCATTCCATCAATCATTAAGGAGTGATCTTGAGCTGTTGGATCAAGTATGTGCACAAACGGATTGCCAAACTGTCATTCCTTTGATGTGGCAGCTTGTGCTAGTTGTGTGAGTGCTGATAGAGTAAAACCCACCTTTCATTGTGCTTTCTTCATAGCCATATGGCTTGATGGCTTGAGTGATCCAATAAGAGCTCATGATTTAACTTAATTATCCCTGCCATTATGTTGTGCTTCACTTGAATAGTCATTTGTGCCCCTTAATTTGTGTTTGCCCTTTGATTTGATTGTGGTAAAAAAGTGAAGAAGATGATGAATAGTATCCTGTTCTTGGCGCCACTTGTAACTAAAAAGGGTAAAATTCGTTTTAAACTTTGGGCTAATGGCAAATATAGTCCTTGTCTTTGTTTTATGAAGGTGTAGTGTAAAAGGTCTTTTAGAAATGACAACAATGGTCCCTGTGGTTTTATAAAATAGGTAATGGGCTAAGGTAATGGGCTTTTGGGCTAGTTATGGATCCGGGTAAGGTTTAAAGGGTAATAAAGGCCCATTTAAGGTTTAAGGGACCATTTGTGTACTTTTTGGAACTTGGGGGACTTAAATGGTAATTTTGGGTTTTTGTCTTTTTATGGTTGACTTTGTTTGACCAGGGTTTGACTTTCTTTGACTGAGGTTTGACCATTTGACTGAAGCTTGACTTTTTCTGGCTTTGGCTTTGAATCTTTGGCTTCTCTTGTGCTCTTCCGTTTCCCGTGTCCGTGTTTGCCCGTTTTTGACTGTTTTCTTGTGATTTTTGATATATCCGTACCTGCACACACAAAACACAAAAACAAGTATATTTTTGCCATTTTTAGTCTGTTTTGGGCTTAATTGGGTCATTTTAGGTATAAACGGATATGTGTATTTTACACTTATCAAAATTCCCCAAACTAAACGATTGCGTGTCCTCACGCAATATTACATGCCTTATAACCAAATACTAAGAAATTTCCCCAAACTAATCCTTTAAGAAGTAGTAAAGTCTTTTGCGGGGAAAATTTCTAAGTCACAAGTTATAAAACACCCGAATTCCCATTTTCAAAACTTTTTCTCTTTTTATGATTTTTCTTGATATATTCCTAACTACAACTTATTGTAAGGAGGAAAGCTTAGAAACTCTACACACGTTCGATTCGGGTCAAAATATACTTCTTTATTCTCACCAACTGAAAACTACATTCGTGTCTAAAACCATTTTTTATTTAGTTATTTTTTTTCTTTTCAACATACTAATATTTTTTATTTATTTTTTATTTTTTTTACAAATAAGATCTTAAAATTTTTAAAATTTTTTGCTATTTTTGTGGGAAAACGGGTATGTGAGAACAAAACAATAAGCAAAACGGGTGTCGAGAACAAAACAATAAGCGGGTACATTCAAATCGATAGATTCCCTCTCCCAACTAAACGAACTTTGTCCTCAATGTTTAAGGTCGGGTTCTACGAAAATCTAAAGCCGTTTATGAATTCATGCAAGATAAACGTGAATTGAATCGATAAGATGAAAGGATATCTGATCTCCCTAAACTAATTTTAAACAAAGGATAGGAAGCTCGAGTGAAACGGGACACAACACCGAACACGAGAGGCTTCAAAAATCGTTGGTTCAATCCTACAAACAACAAACAATGAAAAACCGGAAGGCTAGCTCAAACATAACAACACAGTTTTGTAGAAAATAGAGGGGAAAAAAAAAGATAAAGCAATTTTTTTTGGGGTGATCTTCCAACCGAAGCGGCTTGATTTTGTTCACCCACCGAGGTCACAGCTCGACCTCGATCCCTGGAATTAAATTGTACTCTAGGGCCGAGAGACAAATGGAAAACTTTCATTGAACATGCCACTGGCTTATGAAACGTGACGATGACGGGGTCAAAAACAAAATTCTCACTCCTAAAGGAGAAAATCAAAGGTGAATCCTCAGGGTAGGTGAAATATGGAAGAAAAGTCTAAATGATAAATGTGAAGGAATCGACATCTTCAACATTTAAAGATAACACCGTTTCACTTAGGTAAAAATCTTCATTAGGCTTAACAAAATCATTTTTCATAGCCAAAATGGGCTTAAATCTCATGCAAACATCTGGTGGTTTCCGGAGAGGGACGAGAGATGACGGTTTTTGAGAAATATGTTAGTCCCAGGGAAATGTTCTTCTTAAATTTTCCTCCATGTTACAAGATTTTTATCATTGAATGGGCTTGATAAACTAATATTACACGGTTTGATTACTTTGTCTCCGTATTCCGATGAGAATTCTAAGGTTAATTCTAGCCGACCACTCCGCAGTGAAAGGCGAGTCGGGAAAATTCTAACAAAGGATGGTGGTAATATATTGATTCAGTGGAATCAGTGCAACGGTTAAGTCCTTTTAAAAATCCTTAGGTTTGGAAAATTATCATTTTTAAATCATTGGATTATCAAAGTGATTTCTAATTGGCATGGAAGATGTTATTGATTGGAACATCAATTGAACTTTGTCTTCTTCAATCTTTATTTCTTCTTGAGCTGCTTGAGGACGAGAAAGAGATTTTGGTTTCTTATTTAAGAACGTTGCTAAAAGACAAATTATCTTCTTCCTTATCGCAATTCGAGTCATCATTCTCCATATAAAATCGGGTATTAACGAAGAAAAAACTCAGCGTCTTACCATGAACAATCCTTCTCTCCTGTTGAGAGTAAAGGAAAAGTAGGATTGATACTTGAAATTCAAGGGTGGGAGGGTGGGTTAAGATTAAATTCCCGGTGGAATCAATCTTTTTCAAGTTAAGCTTCTCAAATTTCACTTTCCTTCCGGTTGAAGTATGTGTGAAGGAGAAGAAGACTTAATCTCGTATCCCCTTATCGTTCCTTCAAAGAGGAGGATTAACGTTGCTAAGATTTTGAAGTTATTCATCGAATTCGAAAGAGGATTTGAAAAAGTTCTTTCTTGTATATCCTTCTTATGAATTGAAACGTCGTTCACCCGGTGGGTAATGAGTTTGGATTAATAGGACAAGGAGTGAAATCATTGATGAATTCTCGAAATAGAATCACTAGTCTTTTTGGAGAAGAGCTAGGGAAAAGGGAGCATCGGATGGAATAGTGGTACTGCCACTAAATGGATCGTCTTTCGAAAAATCAATGATAGAAATAGCATGAACAAAATGTTTATCCTTGTTTTTCTTAGATTTATCGGCATAATAAACAAGTTCTTCCTTTCCTATTCTCAAAGTCAATGTTTCTTCGTACAATATCAAGAGGCGCTTTGAGTGGAAGAAAGAAAAGGTCTTCCTAAAATAATAGGTACTCTCGGGTCTGGTACAAAATTAACCATAACAAAATCCGCAAGAAAAGTGAATCCATCAACTCTAACTACAACATCCTCGGCTATGCCCATCGGGTGCGTAATTAAACAATTGGCAAGCTCGAGTGTCATACGAGTAGGAGTCAAAGCTTTAAGCCCAAGTTGCTTGTAGTTAGAATGGGGTATAGATTTATGCTAGCTCCGGAATCGGCTAAAGCACTAGTCCTATCAAGTTCTTGTAAAGCACATGGGATAAGAAATTTTCCCGGATCTTCGAGCTTCTCGGGAACTTTGTTCATGATGATAGCAGAACATTCAGCATTAACGGTTGTAATGGCGATTTCTTCGAGCTTCTCTTTGTTCCTTAGCAACGAGCTTAACCATTTGTTGAACTTTGGCATTTCGACGAGAGCATCTTTCAATCCAATCTCTAAACGGAGTTGTTTGAACATCTTCAAGAACCGGCTATGTTGAGCACTGGGTTTATCATTCTCTCTAACTTTCATCCTCTCGGGATATGGAAGTTTAGATTGATACGACGTTGGTTTTGGAGAATTAGGCTCTTGAATTTCAACATTAACGGTTTTCTTTGCTTTTGGTTTTGGGATTTCAATGAAAATGGAATCTTCTTCCTCCGGAGGTGGGACTTGTGCGGTATTTTCCAAATTTGGATTTTGCACTTTTTCCGTTGACGTCTCCGGGTTTTGTTCGGGTTCTTTTTGAGGAATAGAAACAACGGGTGTAGGAACAAGAGGAGTCGAAGGTCCTTCCAAAGTCTTACCGCTTCTTGTGGTGATAGCATTAATTTGCTCACGAGGGTTAGTTACGGTTTGACTTGGAAGAGTTCCTGAATTCGAAGTAGAGGCGGAATTTTTGAAATTTAATTACATAGGACTTGTCACACAAAATCGTAACATTAGCCATTTTGATTTTGCAAAATTTGACCTTGATTTTGACATTCTTCAACACCGCATGTTTGCCTTGATCGTAGTTTTCAAATCAGTTTCGAAACACTTGAATTTGGGCGTAGGAGCTTGATATAGTGGAACTTGGTAAACCGGCGGTTGATTGGTTGGTGATTGATAAACTTGACCTTGATTGTTTTAATGGTTTTTGTTGAAATTGTTTCCACGGTTTTTTGATTCGAATTGAAATTGTTTCCTGATTATCGCTTTGGTTTCTTGGTCGTTGTTGAAAATTTGTTGATTAAAACGGGGGTGGTCTCATCGATTTGCAAAATTAGGAGGGATCTTCTTTGAAACAGTTGCCAACGGCAGCGGTTTGTTGGAATTGATGAATGTTATCATGAAAAACGGGGAATTCATTCCCTGTTAACGGACATTGTTGTGAAAAAAAAAAGATTATAGTTTGAACCACATGTGACACAAACTATTGACGCTTTGTCGTAGCAGGAGTCGTTAACATTCTTTTTCACTAATCATCTTTTCTAATCGGCTCATTCAAATATCCATTTTGTCTTCATAAGAAAAGCGCGGAGTTGTTGAATTCAAAAGAATTGAAGGTTGCTAAGAAGTAGAAGAGGAGCCATATCGTACTCACTCGTGACTTCAAGGCCGGCTTCTTGAAATCGAACCTTGGATTTACTCTAATAATGGCTAAAAACCATCACGATGCATCTTATCTAGATAAATTTCACCCACAGCGGAATCTAAAAGAATCTGATCATTGTATTCAAAGAATTGTCGAAACGTATCAAGGTTGATTGTAATTCCGAAGAAGAACATGATGAGACATTGACGGAAGAAGTCCTTTGAAACGTTCCCATGCTTCGTTGAAAGTTTCATTCGGTTTTTGGTAGAAAGTAGTGATTTCATTTCGAAGGTAAGTTGTTTTCGAAGGTGGAAAAATTGGTTTATGAATTTCAAGACAAGATCATCCCACGTTAGAATCGATCGAGGTGGTTCCTTATCTAGCCAAGTCTCGGGCTTCACCGTCTAGAGAGAAAGGAAAAAGCAAAAGCTTAATCGAAGTATTGGGATTTCAGGATTGTTCTCTAAACGTAGAAGTGATTTCTTGAAAATCGAAGATGATTATGAGGGTCTTGTTTACCCGTAAATTGATTACTTTGAACAAGATTAATCAAAGTTTGTTTAAGCTCAAAATTGTTTGCATTTATCGTTGGAGCTTGTAGCATTTCAGCCATGTACGAGATTATCGCATTGGAAACTCGGGTTCCTCAACAATAACCGGTGTTATTTGTTGTTGTCGACGATTTCGATTACGAGTTTGAGAACGAGTGCGCATGCACTAAAAATAAAGAAATTAAAAAGTAAACAAAAATTACACTAATTTTTTTGGATTTTTGAATTTTTGATTTTTTTTTAACAATCTATTTTTATACGGATATATCGAAGACTACTCTTAAAAACACAATAATCAAACTTACTTCACGGTTAAACTCTAAAAATTTCTTTTTAGGTGAGCCGTTACCTCATAAAATGACAACAAATGACAGTTGTTAAAAACTTTGGTTCGATTTGGGACTTTGCAAGGTTCACCGGAACTTATTTTTGATAATAAAGTCAAAATTGTGATAAAACACTTATTTTATTTTTGAAAATTTTTAAATTTTTTCATATTTTTTAAAATTTTGGCTGGAAAATGGGGTACGTGAGAACAACGGGAAAAGGTAGGTAAGATCATATCGAAGATATACTACCCCAAACTAAAATTAAACATTGTCCTCAATGTTTCCTAGCCTAAGACTTAAAAACCCCATACTATAACTCAAAAAGTCGAATGCATAATCCAAGCATGAAGAGAGTATCACAAAAATCTCAAGCAGTTTATCAAGTATGCTAAAAGATAAATGTTAGATGATACGCTTGGTAATATATACTAATATATAATATCACAAGAGCAATTAAGAAAATTCCTTAAGGAAAATTCACTCTTTAAAATATTTATATATATATATAATATAATATACGTATATTTACCGGAAAGTATGATTTCCTAGGTGGTTTTCCCAACGATTTGAGAAATTGAAACCTCGCTTGATATTGGATACTGATTTGAATGGGTTCGAAGATTGATTGGGTTTTCTATAACTACTAATTAAAAAACAAGCAATCAAAAACAATTAAAGCACTTAATGATTAACGGGAAACAAATAAAACGCGACTAATAAGCAAATAAACTAAATTTAACTCCTAAAAATGTAAACTAAATTTCTAAACCTAAGATAGGACAAAAGAAAATTTTAGGAAAAAGAAAAACATTTTTTTGATTATTTTTGAATTTATTATGAATTTAAATCTATTTTAATCTAATTAAATCCTAAAAAATAGCAGATTAAGTACTAAAAATTTAGAAAAATGATTTTTAAACTTAGAAAAGTCTAAAATAACATAAAAACTCAGAAAACTATTTTTAACTATTTTTAAAATTAAAATCCTATTTTTAAAATTAAAAATAAAAGCTCAAAAATGAAAATTAAGATCTAAAAAGTGTAAAAATGATTTTACTGAATGTAAACCTAAAGCTATTTTTTATAAAACTAAAAACTATTTTTTTGTATTTTTATAAAACTTTTTTCTATTTTTTATTGATTTTTTAAGATTTTAACTTTCGAAAAACTATTAAAAATAAACTAATTGATAAAAAATTACGAAAAATTCAGGAAAAATCTAAAATGTAACAAAGATTAATAGAAAATTATAAGATTCAACTCAGCTTATTATATAAGCTGTGAAAATGGCTTATTAGGCTACGGCTTATAAATGAAAAGGTAAATTAAAACGTGTATAAGTATTTAATGAAGGGAAACAATGATGGATGAGCTATTGTAGCACACTTGTTAACACGTATGGCATATAAGATAGAGGTCGTGGGTTCGAGGCAGGCAAACCCCAACTTTTTGCACTTTTTTTTATTTTACTTTTTATGAAAACTAATTATTGGGACTTAAAGAGGACTTATTCTTGAGCACTTTTTGTGAAGACAACTTAAGCTGAAAATCAATTTTAAGCTCAAAAAGAGCTTATGAAAGCTGCTGAATCAGTAGCTAAGCTTTTGAGCTAGAAAATCTTTTTGACACTTAAAAGCTTGTACAACCCTCAATATAAGCTCAAATTTAAAACTGAGAAATGACTTATGAAGCTTATGATGCCTACTATCTAGGAATGAAAAGTAATCTAAGCTAGAACCCCATTAAGCTAACTGAAATTAAAGGAAAACTAGTAAACTCAGGTTTTTTACTTAATAAGCTTAAAATTAAGAAAAGCTAAAATACTTAAGAAGCCAAAACAGAAGATGAGCTTATGAGAACTAAACAATCCACTACTAAGCAATGAATTCAAATCATTAAAACAGCTACTATAAGCTAAGTTTCTAAAATTAAAAGCTAATCTAAGTTACAACTGTTTTTTGGTTTTTAGAGATTATATGAACTTTTAAAAGCTAATTTACCTTAATGAATAAGCTAGAAAATGAAAAACAATACTTAATCTATAATAAACTATATTAAAACTACTACCTACTTGAATTTGAAAACTTAAAAACTACTTAAACTATCTTAAATGGCAAAGAGAAAAACCAACAGTACTAACTGCTGTTAGTACTGCTGGTTCAAATGGCAAAGCCACAAAACCAATGTGCAGGTTACCTTAAGGGTATACCTACACAACACACTCCTATTGAGTGTGTTTGAGCTAACTACAAGTGCAAACCAAGCATGAAAGGCTTGGTTCAATTTTTTAACAAACAAAACTTAAGGAGAAATCTCCCCTGGGATGCATTCAATAAGACTCAAAATGAATTTTAGCTTAAACAAACCATCAAAACTTTCTCAAAATTTAATCAATAATCATCTTTAAGCTGTCCTAAAAATATTACCAATAATCTTTGACTTTTAGTGGTCAAAATGGGTTAAACCAAACACCCCTTTAGAAATGACTGAAATGGATTTGAGCTTATGAAATTGAAATCTACCTAACAAGTACTTATTACCAGATAATAAATAGCTTATAACTACCTTAATAAACATAAATCAGCCACTGAATAAGCTAGAATTTCAAGATCTAAATACTATGCTATCTATTTTTGGTTTTTATGGTTTATTAAGACAAACTTATTAAAAACTAAGATCTATTATGATAAGGCTAAAAACAGATTAAGATTAATGATTAATAAGCACAAGTAGAGAGAATTAAGCACTAATAAGCTAATAGAATAAGCAAATAAGCAGTATTACTCTAATAAGCAATTTAAGCTAAATAAGTAAAGAGACAAGGAATTTAAAAGGAAACCTACTTTAAACATCAACTAAACAGAAGCTAATACTAAGATAACAGCTACAAGCTCTAGCTTATTCATGTGAATGAGCTAGTGTAAATCCTTGGGAGTCCATCCATTGCTAACTCCCCTTCCTTAAGCTTTCCACTTCTTAAGCAAAGGTAATATATAGATTTTAAGCTGATTCTTAAGTTTATAAGTATGATTAAGGCTAATTAAGCTCAAATCAAGAGCTTATAGACTTTTAAGAGCTGAATTGAGCTTATGAGACAGTTTGGCTTATTAAGAGCTTTTGATTAAAAAGAGATTTAAGAGAAATTAAAAGCAACACTAAGTTTTCATTAACTAAAACTTTGATTACATTAGATAAAAGACAATTACAACTGATTTAAAATGAAAATTACAATAAGTATTAATCTAAGGCTACACTAGGTGAAAAGGCTAGAAAAGAAAAAAGACGACATCATGTGTGTGTGACGAGGGTGCTATTTATAGCACCATAGTGAAGCTTTTAGGCCTTTGAGTCTCTGCACGCTCCTTTTGATCTACACCTTTAAATCCTCCAATCATTGGATCTTAAGTTCTAGCCGTTGGATCAAATGCACACTCACACGGATTGCCAAGCTATCATTCTTTGATGTGACAGCTTGTGCTAGTTGTGTGAGAGCATT
>BQNB010106529.1:0-23371 GCA_026074375.1 Tanacetum coccineum | reverse complement strand
AGTCAACATGGCCATTTGCCATCTCAAATCCATCTCTTCTATGTCATCATGATGGATTTGTTGCAAGTCCTCATGTGCAAGCTGTGGACTATTTTGTTGACTAGCAAAGAATGAATAAATAATAGCATCACTCAAGTTATTAATATTTGTAGAGTAAGCAGTATTAACTTGAGTGCTAGCAGTAGTAACTTCATGAGCAACATTAACTGTTTCATTAGAGCTGCTAGTGTTGTTACTTGAAGAGGACACAAAAGCCATGTTCTGTGTGCTTGAACTTGAGCTAGACATCCCTTTGACTTCTGGTTCATACACCTTAAGGTTGTTGTTGATAGAAATAATGCCTAAAAATATTATTAATATTTTTCACATATTTACGTTTTGATAATCACAAAATATAAAAACGTTCAATGTAAAATTAAACGTAAACAAGTAATTAGTAGTAAATTTTCATTTCGAAAATTATATCACTTAAAGGTATGAATAAATAAATGCTTAATGCATTTTATGATCAAATGAAATTTTTATTCAACCTCACACTTTTATAAAATGTTGTAAACATTACAAAACATTTTTTACAATTAAAAGAAATGTTTTATTCAAAATAAACATTTTGAAATTCAAATTTTCGGACCTAAAACGGCTAGAAAGTTTCAGAAAATCCCCCATACACAAAAGGACAAACTGGGGAGCGCCTAGTCTAGGGCGGCCCCCTTAAATACACGGGCGGCCCCCTTATCTTTAAGGGGACCGCCCACCTATTTAAGGGGACCGCCCATAGGTAGACGCTCCTCCAGAATGTCCTATAAATACTGGACTTTTCCCTATTATTTTCTCACCTTTTGCACTCATTCTTTCTGATCAAAAACAGCTCACACATCTCATTAAAATCCTTTAATCATTTAATCATAAAGCTTTATTTCCATGTGATCCAAGCTCAAATTCTCAAGAAGAATACTTCCTACCATCAAGTGAAGAAGTATTACACCTTTGTGTGTTATTGCAATCTTATTGCATCCATATCATAACTTGTAAATCATTTGTAAATCTTGTAAAGTTGTGTAGTTGTTAGATCTTGGTGATTGTTGTAAGTATAGTTGGATCTTGGTGATCTTTCCTAGTAGTGTTAGTTAGGTGTGATTATAGTAGTGGCTTGGTGAAGTAGTGGTGTGAAGAAAACTAAAGTGTGAAGAAGTTGTATAGTCGTGATCAAGTCGTGAAGCAAAGTTGTATAGTGAAGTTGTGGTAGATTGGGTCTAGCTAAGATTAGAACTCGACATCTATCTTATTGTCAAAAATCAAGATAAGCGAAAGTTGTGTAAGGTTTTCTTCGCCATAAGGGAGCTTGTATAGTTAGTACCGTTAGTATAAAATAGTTAGTACCGTTTATGAGATATGCATGAGATATCTTAGGAAAGGATATGCATGATCTTTATACGCGTTTTGTAAAGCCCATTAGGGTTTCCTTAGTCTATAAAAGGAACCCTAGGCATAGTTAGTAGATATAGTTCTACACAGATCAATAGAGATCTATTAGCAATCATAGTTGTTGTAATCTGTAACCTAGGCAGATTCAAGTGATAATATAAAGTTCTTTTGTGATTCTTTGTATTATTCTTCTTAGCATTATTGATTAGTGTCCGCATAATCAATAATGTTCAAATCAGTGTTTCATTAATGTTGCTTTAAAATTATCTAAAGGAACAAACCTTTTACAAGCTAAAGGTTAAGATCTATTCAGTAAATGATCCAACAAGTGGTATCAGAGCTTGTGTGGAAACTCTGAATAAGAAGAACTCAATTGTAAGATGGCAGAACAAGACATTCCTCCACCCACTATCACAGCAATGAAAATCCCTATCATCAGGAAGGGAGAATATGATATTTGGAGCATGAGAATGCGACAATATATCTGTCACACAGACCATAACCTATGGGATGTTATTGTCAATGGAGATCTAGAAGAAGATCCTGCACCAAGTAGAGAAACATCTGCTCCTCCTACTCCTAAGACTGCCAAACAACTGGCTGCTAGAAGGAATCAGGAAAGAGTTAAGAGCATCTTGCTTTTAGCAATACCTGATGAATACCTCCTCAAGTTTCACAGATCATATATCTGTCACACAGATCATAACCTATGGGATGTTATTGTCAATGGAGATCTAGAAGAAGATCCTGCACCAACTAGAGAAACATCTGCTCCTCCTACTCCTAAGACTGCCAAACAACTGGCTGCTAGAAGGAATCAGGAAAGAGTTAAGAGCATCTTGCTTTTAGCAATACCTGATGAATACCTCCTCAAGTTTCACAATGTTGCAGATGCTAAATCACTCTAGGAAGCAATCAAATCAAGGTTTGGAGGTAATGAAGAATCCAAGAAGATGCAAAAAAATGTTCTAAAACATCAGTTTGAAAATTTTTCTACTGTATCAAATGAAAGTCTGGACAAGGCTTATGATATGTTCTAAAAACTCATAAGTCAATTAGAGGTTCATGGTGCTCCAATATCAAAGGAAGATATCAACCAGAAGTTCCTAAGAAGTCTTCCTCCTTTATGGAATCAAATTGCTCTAATCATGAGAAATAACCCAGACATTGATGAGATTGATATTGATGACCTCTACAACAATCTTAGGTCTACGAAGATGAGATGAAAAGGTCTTCAAGTTCCACTTCTACTTCTCAGAACTTGGCATTTCTTTCCTCTGAGAACACTAGCAGTACCAATGAAGTTAGTATTGCCAGTGGAGATTTTGGGGTTAGTACTGCTGGTGGAATTAGTCAAGTTTCATTGATTCGTCAATTAGTACACATATATAAAACAACTCAAATGCAAGTCTCAACCAAATGCCCTTGACCAAGGCAAAAGGTCAAAATCTACACAAAGAGATTAAAGAGGAAACGTAGTTTTGGGAGGCAAACTTGCGAGGTAAAATCATAGGTCCTCCAAAAACAACATATCCTCTATCTATCTCTTCATAGTCCGTAAGATAGGACATGTTCCCTGTCATGTGCCTTGAGCATCCACTATCAATCACTCCTTGATCTTGTAAATCCATTTGTGGATTGACCTGCACATTAGATAAGAAAATCAGTTTCTCCCAAGCCATCATTGGCTTGGATCTGCCTTATGCATCAATATAATCAAACTTTTTTAAGGTGATAGATGCACTGTTGTGTTAGAAACATGGTCTAAAACTTTATGCTTTGGTTTCAAAATCCAACAAGCTGAGGCCTTAACAGCATTAAAATTATTTCCCTTAACAACATTAACTACTGCTTTTGGCCTAGCAGTATTAACATTTTTACCTCTAACAGTATTAACCCTTTGATCAATATTATTGTTATTAAATGTTGTGTTCTTATGAATGGTACTCATAACAGTTGAATGTGCTGTTTTAGAAAGATATGACATTGGTCTAGCAGCATTCACTGTTGTTTTTGAGTGAGCAACATTAACTTGTCTAGCAGTATTAACTGATACTAAACCAGACTTCATTACAACTGCTCTTGGAACCATGTTCTTTTTAGCACAGGGGTGAGTCTTTTTAGAAAAGTTTTGATGGTTCACCCTTTGAGCATCGTTCGAAACAGGTTTTACCATCCTTTGATTTTGAAACTATTTTTGATGGTAATTGCAATCAACTTGCAAATGATCAAAGCTTTCACACACATAACAGGCCTTATTAAACATCTTAAAATTGCTTCCTAGTTTTTGAGACATCATATTGTTCCAATTTCTTTGATTGCCTCTTGGATTGTAAGTGTTTTGCCTATGTTTCTCAACTTGTTTAACAGTTTTCCTAATAGTTTTCTCTTGTTGCTTAAATTTGACAAACTCTATCTTAGCAATACTAGGCTTAACTGTTTTCTTTTTAGTTTTAGTTTGAGACACATTTTCTTCCTCACTATCTGACACCCATTCTTCAATAATTAGGGCATCATCATTCTTCTTAACTTCCTTAGGCTCTTCTTCACTAGACATAGCTTTACAGTTCTCAACTACAGGCTTATTAGCAAACTCATCTAAACCAGTAAAAGACAAGTCAGGTGTTGGAGGCATGAAATTTCCTATGTAGGGAGGTGGAGCTGCATTATATTTTTCATAGCCTAAACTTTTCTTGCAATTATCAACAATTTGACACTCTATAAACTTGTTTAAACTTTTAGATGCATTATCAAATTTATCTACATTAAATTGAATGCTATCTTTTTCTTTTTGAATTTTTTCAATCTTCTTCCTAAGCTCTCTAATAGTTATTTCTCCTACTTGAATATCCCATTTTAAGCCATTAATGTTTTCTACATAAACAAACTCATTCTTTTAAAATTCAAGTTTTTCTTCCACTGATTCTAAACCTCTTTTATAACCTAAAACCATTAAACTAGATTTCTCTAAATTTCTTAATAGTTGTTGATTTTGAGATTTAAGTAATTTAACAGTTTCCATACAAGATTTTGAATATTTTGAATCATTGGATACCTCTGAGTTAGAACTTGAAGATTAGTAGGCTATGAGTGCATAATTAGGCCCTTCCTCTGCCTGATCACTCCAGTCATATCCACCAAGACCATCACATGACACCAAAGCTGTGGAAGTAGATGTTTCTACAGTCACACTCCTTCTTGAGCTTTCTTTGTTCTTGTTGTCTTGATTTCTTGGAGCTCTGCACTCCCTAGCAAAATGTCCCCTCTCGTGGCAGTAGTAGCACTCCACTTTGGACTTATCAAAACCAATAGTCTCATTGCCATTAACAGTAAGCTTCCTTCCTGTATTCTTCAAAAACCTTCTAGCCCTCATAGTCAACATGGCCATTTGCCATCTCAAATCCATCTCTTCTATGTCATCATGATGGATTTGTTGCAAGTCCTCATGTGCAAGCTGTGGACTATTTTGTTGACTAGCAAAGAATGAATAAATAATAGCATCACTCAAGTTATTAATATTTGTAGAGTAAGCAGTATTAACTTGAGTGCTAGCAGTAGTAACTTCATGAGCAACATTAACTGTTTCATTTGAGCTGCTAGTGTTGTTACTTGAAGAGGGACACAAAAGCCATGTTCTGTGTGCTTGAACTTGAGCTAGACATCCCTTTGACTTCTGGTTCATACACCTTGAGGTTGTTATAGAGATCATCCATGCTCATTGTTTTTAAATCAGATTTATTCCTCCACACAACAGCATGTGTGTTCCACTCAGATGACATGCTTCTTAATAACTTTTGATTAACATCTTCTTGTGAAAGCTTTTCATCCAAAAGCTCCAACTGAATCACAACTTTGAAAGCCTAACAACAGGTTTTGATTTAAGCAAGTCTCTGAGCTTGGAGCAGTGAAGTTTTCATATTGCTGCTTTAAGATATTTCTTTGAGTCTTCTTAGTAGCTGCATTCCCACCAAATCTCTTTTCTACAGCTTCCAATAACAGCTTAGCATCCTTTATAGAGTTAAACTTTAACTAATGTTCATTGGGAATGCCCATCATTAAAGTACTTCTAGTCTTCACTTCTAATCTTCTCTGAGCCTTATCTTCAGCAGATGTAATAGGCATCACTATTGTAACACCTTCCACAATTTGTGTTTTTTGCAAGGTTGCACCATTCTATTTGACTTCCCATAATGCATAGTCTATCATCTGGATGTATTGTTTAATCCTCATCCTCCATAACTCAAACTCACCCGGTTTGAGCATGGGAACTTTGGATGCAGCCACCATGTGTCAGAATCTTGAACCTTAGCTTCAAGCAAAGTTCTCACAGCAACAACTCTTATACCACTTTATGTCCCCACTTAAATAGATCGAATTCCTTAAGCTTGTATAAGGATTAGTTATATTTACGTCTAGGTCTAGGAATGATGGAACAAATTGATTAAGTTTTCGGCATAATAAAGAAATAATAATCATCAAATAACTGTTTGTCAAAAATCTGGGCCCCCTTAATTCATAAAGGGCGGCCCCCTTAATTTTAAGGGGACCGGCCAGACTTTAAGGGGACCACCCACCTGACTAACGAAAATATTTTTTTTCTCTCTCTCCGTGTCTAGGTTTCTATTTTACACAAAAACACAAGATAGTCTACAAGCAAACTTTTACAAATTCCTTAATCTAAATGCATATCTCATTATATATATATGCAATAGTCTCAATCTATTATTTTCTAAAAAGTCTTTCTCACAACTAGGAGCACATAAAAATCAATTTTCATATATTGTTGAGATATGCTAAAAATATTTTTCACATATGCATAATGTTCTCTTACTTGTTGTCAAAAGTATCTAATCTAAGATATATTTTCGACAATCTTGGTTGAGCAAAATTAAATCAAGGAGCATTTGGATTATTTCTTAGGTTTTACATGTCTTAGTGTCGAAATAATCGCTACTCCATATTTGTCGCACTTAGGCACACACTAGTATTTACACAAAAGTTTGGTTCGTTTTTAACTTAACCCTCGTGTCAAGAAAAATTCTTTGTGCATTATATTTTATATGCTTTTTATTCTTTTGGTCTTCAATTCACATATGATTATATGCCAAAATTATATGAAATAATTTTATCCTACAACTTGCCATGTATATGTAGAATGTTGAATGCTTAATTGCTATGTGCTAAAAAATCTTAATTGCCATAAAAGGATGGACTTGCTGCAAATTAACCACCAAAACAGAAACCCTCACACAAAATTTTGAGAAAAATTGATTTTTAGGAAATCTAGGAAATAGTAGAAGGCGGCCCCCTTAATTCATAAAGGGCGGTCCCCTTATCTTTAAGGGGACCTACCCCTAATTAAGGGGACCAGCCTAGATAGTCACGGGTAAAACAATATTCTCGTCCCTTTTTGACCAGATACCCTCTAGACTTAGCTACTATTAATGATTAAGATGTGTGCACTCTTTTTAACTCAACCATAGATCAATTTATCTTCATAGTTGAAATTCATCTAAGCTTATGCGAAAATACATTCTCAAGCCATCATCATCACAGCATCATCCTCACCAATGACATCTCCACACTAAATAACCACTCCCAAACCCACAAGGGTAGCGCAAAATTGCGTGTAAAACCATTTGGAGGAAGAAACTAGAAGGCCCTTGTAACACTTCCACTGAGTTCAATGTAAATTCACCTACACCAACGCCAAAACTACTCACTCCTCATCATGAACCATCTCAAGAAAACAATCACCCCAATCAAGCATTACCAAATCCTTACATTAAGGACACTCTCACATCACCCACAGTTTATTACGCGTCCTCCGTTTCCGATCTCACCCTATCAACTTTACAATGTTCATCGACACACTTAAGGCTTTCCCTCAAAATGACAAACAAACTCAACACACACCACCGCATCTCCAAGTAGTAGAGAAGCCCTAGTAGATGACATTAATCATACAAGACCTATCAAACCTCCTAGCCATGCATCTCTCTCAACAAGAAAACGACATTCCCTCATCACCTTACTCTCCAAACCTTCCACATACCCTTAACATTAACCAAGTTGAAAACCCATCTGGGTTATTTGCGCGCGAGTGGAGATGCGCGTCTTAGATCCAAAAACAATTCCTTGCTTAAGTGAATTTGGATATCAATTTGGAATTGAATTCCTCCTTCACTCGAACACATCCACCAGCCTAGAGTTCAAAGAATTACCCAATTCCCCCCCCCCCCCCCCCCGCCCCCCAACACAATATCGCCGCCGCTTCCAAACTCACCATCAACTAACCAACTTAATCTCTCTATGCCTACAAACTAATCATCAACCCCTTGTTGTGTCGCAAAGCAAGTCAAAACTTCCTTTTATGGCTATTAGAGGATTTTTCTTTATGTATTAATATGGCCCTTTATTTTTTCTAAAGCGTATTTGTTTTTTTTCGAGTTTTATGGTATGCAATGAGTGTTGTTCACGATACTATTTTACTTTTAATGGATGATTATTGTTTGTTGCACATTATTATTGCCATATTTTTCCTTGTTGCTACATGTAGAAATATTTAGATATGTGTTCTAGATTACATTTTTGTAGCCCACGAGAACCAAAGCTCATTCGCTTGGTGGCCCTCGAACGAGGGGGGAGCACACATCAAGGTGGTGCATTTATTCTGTCGATTTACTAGCAATCTTTGATGATGGCTCTTTTTTGTGATTCAACAAAAGGAGATAAATGACATAAAACTCATTAAATACTTGTTTAAAAATAATTTTACATTTAATGAGTTTAAATTTGTAATCATACAAAAAGAGGGGAGATTGTGTGGAGATAGAAAATAATGCCTAAAAACATTATTAATAGTTTTTCACATCTTTACTTTTTGATTATTCATGAAAAGTATAAAAATGTTAAATGTAAAATTAAATGCAAACAAGTAATTAGTAGTAAATTTTCATTTCGAAAATTATATCACTTAAAGGTATGAATAAATAAATGCTTAATGCATTTTATGATCAAAGGAAATTTTAATTCAACCTCACACTTTTATTAAATGTTGTAAACATTTTTATACACATTACAAAACATTTTCTACAATTAAAAGAAATGTTTTATTCAAAATAAACATTTTAAAATTCAAATTTTCGAACCTAAAATGGCTAGAAAGTTCTAGAAAATTCCCCATACACAAAAGGACAAACTGAGGAGTGCCTAGTCTAGGGCGGCCCCCTTAAATACACGGGCGACCCCCTTATTTTCAAGGGGACCGCCCACCTATTTAAGAGGACCGCCCATAGGTAGATGCTCCTCCAGAATGTCTTATAAATACTGGACTTTTTCCCACTATTTTCTCACCTTTTGCACTTATTTTTTCTGATTTAAAACAGCCCACACATCTCATTAAAATCCTTTGATCATTTAATCATAAAGCTTTGTTTCTAAGTGATCCAAGCTTAAATCCTCACGTGCAAGAGAAGAATACTTCCTACAATTAAGTGAAGAAGTATTACACCTTTGTGTGTTGTTGCAATCTTATTGCATCTATATCATAATTTGTAAATCATTTATAAATCTTATAAAGTTGTGTAGTTGTTAGATCTTGGTGATTGTTATAAGTATAGTTGGATCTTGCTACATCTTTCCTATAAGTTGGAGAGTTAGGTGATAGTAGATTATAGTAGTGGCTTGTGAAGTAGTTGGTGTGTGAAGAAAACCTAAGGTGTGAAGAAGTTGTATAGTCAAGATCATGTCGTGAAGTAAAGTTTTGTGAAGGTGAAAGTTTGTGGTAGATTGGTACTACCTAAGAATAGACTCGACATCTAGCTTTAGTGTCAAAATCCAAGATAACAAAAGTTGTGTAAGTTTTCCCGCAATAAGGGAGCCTTGTTACAAGTGAATAAACTCTCGAGTTAGGTGCTCCAGGGAGTAGAGTAGGGCGAGAGAGTGCTTCACATTGCGAAACACTATAAATCCTCGCGTTATGTGGTTGATTGTTCAACACTTATCTCTTGTCTTACATATATTTTCTCATACTAGTCCACTTAATTGTTTCGATAAGTAATATTGTACATATAATGATTGCAAGTGTTGAATTCACTATAAAGTCAAATCTAGGAATTTTTACAAAACACTTTAAAACCTTAAATTAAAAGCATGTAAACTATTCAACTCCCGCCTTCTAGTTTTCCACACAGGTTTTGTTATAGAGATTCAATCCATGCACATTGTTTCTAACTCAGCTTTGATATTTCCACACAACATACAAGTACAATCTACTCAGGACAAGCTTCTTAAAACTTTAGATTAACAACTTCTTGTTGAAAGCGTTTTCATCCAAAAGCTACAACGACTCACAACTTTATAAAGCTATCAAGGTTTATCAAGCATCTCCGATCTTGGAGCAGTGAAGTTTTCATATTGCTAAGCTTTAAGAATTTCTTTGAGTCTTCTTAGAGCTGCATTCCCACCAAAACTTCTTTTCTACAGCTTCCATCAACATCTTAGCATCCTTTATAGAGTTAAACCCTTTTAACTGATGATCATTGGAAAGCCCATCCATTAAATATTCTAGCCATCCTTCTAAATATCTCTGAGCCTAATCTTTAGCAATTAATAGGATCACTTTTTTTCACACCTTTCACAACTGCTATTTTTGCCAAGGTTCACAATCTCTATGACTTCCACAGTACATAGCTAGCATATGGATGTAATATGTTCAAACCTCAACCTCGATAACTCCAAACTCGCGCCTGGTTTGACATGGGGAACTTTTGGATGCAACCAACGCGCGTGTGGCCAAACATGACTTCCATAACTTCTAGCAAAGTTTCTCAAAGCAACAAGCACTTATCCACTTGTTGATCCACTTCAATAGATAGAATTCTAACAAGCTTGTATAAGTGATTAGTTATATTAAAAATCTAACACACTTTAGTAAGAAACCTGTTGTTTGAAAGTAATTGGAAAGATTATGCGGAATCAATATTTAATATTAAGAAGAATCATTGAAAACAGTAATTCAAAACAAAAATAAGCGTCCAATATTATTAATTTGACATATGGAATGTGATGTGTTGGGGGTGTTGGGGGGTGGGGTCAAATCGCTCGTCTCAAATATTAGGGTTACAAAGACCTTGAAGCTATGATAATTCTATGAATGACTCTATCAAACTCTATGCCCTAGAACCTCCTTTTATACACCCGAGTAGTCCCCCTAAACGCTATACATACTTTCTGATACAATAGCAAATTTTTAACAAGTAAGTTATACATATCTTTTACACAAATAACTCATATAAATCACATAAGCAGTACTAACTAACTCAGCAGTACTAACTTCTTCACTAGAGCACTTTAACATCCTTCAGCACATTAACTTTGTACTAACAATAGTAACTTTTGTGTACTACAGTAGTAACTACTTAGTAGTTTTTTTCTAAGTCTCTAAGCAGCACTAATATGCACTAGCAGTAGTAACTTTACACTAGCAGTACTAACTGTGTACTAGCAGTAGTAAACACTTAGCATTTTTCTCTGAAGTTCTTAAGCAGTACTAACACAACTAAGCAGCATTAACTCTGATATGAGCAACAGTAATACTAGCAGCATTAAGAAGGCTTTTAATCTCAATATAGTACGTTTTCAGCAATTCCTTTTGGATATTTCACTGTCCTATTCGCTAATTCCACTGTCAACTTAGTGTGAGCTAATTCGCCTAATCCTAAGTTAAGGTAGGTTAATAGAGGCATAACACTAACGCTAGCTCCTAAGTCAATAAGGGCATTGTCAAAGCAAACATTATTAATAAAGCAAGGTAGAGTGAAACTCCCTGGGTCTTTCTCCTTTTGAGGTATGACGTTATTGATATGTGAAGCTCCATAATCTTCTGTGAATTTTGGTCCATAGTTCCCCTCTTCTTCTTCTTTACAATATTGATTATCTAAATGACTTGAAAAAGGAATCGTCATTTGTCTTGACTTGTACAACAGCTTACTATTCTGTCCAGTGGATATGGCGTATTGGGATGATCCAATACGGTGTATCGAGTGTGAATCAGCTTCAATAGTAGTTGAAATCGACTTGACTTGGTCTCTCGGGTTTGTTTTAGTTGAGCTTGGTAGGCTTCCAAATCCTCTCTCTTGTAGCACCTTGCTTATTTACCCGATTTGAATTTCTAAAGTTTTTATTGATGCTCCCTGGTTCCTTATGGCAACATCTGTCGTAGCTCGGATTTCTTTAATCAAATTGGAATTTTCTTCGTGTCTCTTTGCTAACTCACTCATGAATTTGCTCAGGTATCTTCCACAGATTGCCTTTGCTCTTGGTACGAAGGATTTGCGTTGTTCCTTTGATAAAATCCTGGAGCTGTTGCTCTATATCCCCCACCTTGAAAAGGTCCACCAAATTTGCGTGTAAAGTAATGCTCTTCTAGAGTTTTTCCCATCTTCCTTTTAGTGGGCAATCCTTTTGATGTAATGGGTCCTAGATGCATTGTTCACATCCACTCACTTGAGCATCATTAACTTTTTCATTCACCCTTATTTATCTCCTTCCTAGATTGTTAAGTTGTGTTCTGTATAGCAGCCATTTTTGTGGGGGTGTTGGTGTGGTTTGTGTGTCCAACAGAAGAGCTTGAGTACTTCTTCCTCTAGATGTTCCATTATGCCATTTTTGAGAGTATTCTGCCATTTCTTGGATGGTCATTTTAGCATCTGTAGCTGTCTTAGTTGGAACGACACCTCTTGAGTCAAGAATCTGTCGTGTTGGAACATCTAACCCATTGTAGAACAAAATTACCTCCTGTATCTCGTTCCCCGAAAAATAGTGACTAGAGGACACTTATACATCAAGAGTTTTCTTGAAAGCCGGCTCCCCATGCTTGATAAAGGGTTTCATCTGGTTCTTGCTGAAAGTTGTTAATTTCCTCCAGAGATTCTTCCGCCAGGATCGACCAGGTGGGCATATTTGTTCAAAAACTTAGTTTTAAGATCTTCCCAAGTTTTGATTGAACTAGTGTTTCGTTCTGTAGCCAATGACTTTTGCCTTGTCCAGTTGTAGGATATAGTGGAAGACTCGGAGCCATAAGTTGATCCACAGTGATGTTAGGAACATGGAATAAGTCAACGATTTTGAGAACTTTCTCAATGTGTTCATTTGCATCCTCATTATCCGAACCGCTAAATGTGTTTTCCCAAAGCTCCTTAAGAAATGCCTACTTAGTTTTCAAATTGAGATCTTTGTTATCAATGTGATAGGCCCTAGCGTCTCTATCCCGATCCCATAGTCAGTTCGGTTCTTGCTCATGTATTCTCCACCATGGTTTTTTTTTTTTTCCGCCATTGGCTTACGCTTCTTTTCCTCTAAGTATTCTTGGTCAGAAAGTGCATTAAAATTAGGCGATTTCAATTCTCAAGACATATAGTCCATTGGAAGTGCCTCCTGATGATCTAAATCTCATTCAAGGGTTCTTTGTAAGGTGTAAATAGTTCGTTCATAGAACTCATTGTCATGCACTACTTGAAACAAGGGATAAACAATCAGTAGGATTTGATCTGAAGAAAGATAGAAAAAATTTAGCATGAAAAATCAAATAGGAAAACCAAGATTTCTGCTTCTGTTCCAGATAATCGATACGCCATATCCAATGAAAGTAGATACGCCGTATTAATTGGTTTGAGTGAATACGCTGTATTGGACAGAAAGTTGGATACGTCGTATCCAATGAAAGTGGATATGCCGTATTCAGTAATAGACCAGAACAATGTATTAAGCACACAATTAAATATTCACAAACAACCAATCTAACAAATATACAAGCAATTATACACAAATATACAGAATTATAAATAATATACACTAATTTAAATTACACTACTCCTAAGGGTTAGATCTAATCTAATGTTAAAAACCAAAATATTAAATAAAAATCAAGATTAATTTTCATTCCTCGGCAGCGGCGCCAAAAACTTGATGTGTCATTGTGTGGTGTATATTTTATTGATTCAAGTTTTAAATTTATATTTTGCCGACTAAACCAAAAACAACACTTTAACGGGCAGTGTACCCAGTCAAGATGTAGATTCGTTGGTAAGTAGGGTGTTAATCACTAAGAGCGAGGTTAAACCTTTTCAGATTATTAATATATTGGTTGTCTAATCAATGTTAATTCTAATCTATGTCAAACCTATGCTAAACCTATGTTAGTCCTAGATCTAATGGGAAAAAGGGTTTTTTAGCCTGAGAGACTGGCACGGGTTTGGTTGGTGACTAAAATCAATTCAAGGCACTGTTACCTACGCAAGCAAATTAGCATAAGATAAGAGAGCGGTTAAGCCTAACATAAGAAAACTGTATTAACCATTATTAATCCGATTAGAAAGTTGGTTTGGTCAATGATTAATTATCTCGAGGCGGCATATTTCTTAGATTAAGGCGACACTTTCTTCCTTAAACCTAAACACGTAGAAATTCTGTCACAAGTAAACGCATCCGCATAAAGCATCCTTATTTGCTGATTTAAAATATATTCTTAGTGATTAAATCAATGGTGTATCGTGTTAAACCCTTGGCTCAAAGAGTCATTTACCCACTTTTATGTCTTAATTGGCAATTCATACACTAGTAGTTCCACTAACCAAGTATTTACTAATTAATTGAGAAACGTACTCGTTGATCCCTTGGTCACCTGCGGTCCATACTAAGCTCGACTTATTAAGGGCAAAGATAGGTCGTTATTTCGTGATCCTATTGGTTTGATGTATAAAGTCACTATATGGAGAGCCTTTTGGCATATAGGATTACTTGGTCCGTATCACTAGATCAAGTTGACTGTTTAGGTCGCATACAAAAAGCACGTAAAACAAGTATAAATTGATAAACATAACAACAAGCATCAACGGGATTAAATTAAGCAATAGATGATAAACAAACCGAAACATTCAGATATTCATTAACCAATGGCTAATAACGACAGGTATTAGCCTTCAACGTCATAATCAATACAAGGAGTAATATATTTAGCCAAGGTTAAACTAACGAGGTTAATGAATCATACCAAAAATACTGAACGATTACAAGAGTATACGAGATTAAAGTTGTTTCCTATGGAAATTGTTTACGTTGCATGATTCTTCTGCTCTTTTTTTCTCCTCTAAAAAAAAATCTACTGTATGTTTCGTATCGAAAATATGATTTGGCACCTTTTAAAACTCGTTTTTTTTTTTGAGTTTTTTATTATAAGGTCTGGAAAAAGGTGGTATAGACCGTGTCGATAAGTCTTCATTAGGGCGTATTGGGGTTTCTCTTAGAGTTGGGATCCACGGTTTGATATCTTCTAGAATATTTTATTTCCATAGCTTGAATATGGCGTTTAGCATTCTCTGGATACGGCGTATTGTTCTTGTTTCCTTTGTGGTCTTTAGTGAGTGCAGGCACAGATACGCCGTACCTTCCTTGATGGATAGGCGTTTTGGTTTGTCAGAACAGTAATCTCTATTTCTTCGTTTAAGCTCCTGAATGCGTTCCTTTTAGTTAGCTTTTTCAAGTAATCCATAATTACCGCAATTCTCAAATACAAACTGATTTATAGTAACAATTCTTTGCATTATTTATTACAATATGGGTTAATTTCATGGGCTAAATGTTGCTATATAAGTGACAGTTATTTGATGTCATCACTCTACTTGTGAATCAAACCGAGACGGTTTATTAAACGTATATATTTGTTTTTAAAACCGGTTGATGATAATAACACGTCCTAAAGAAACATAATATGACCGGTTTGATGTTATAAATACGTCCAGGAAACACAATATGGGACCGGTTATAGTGATATAAAAACGGTTTTCTATCTTAATTTGAAAAATAACAAATTGGGGCTATTTGGGATTGCGTATTAATAAGCAATCTCAAACTCGTCCCTATAAAGCAATCCCAAATTGCCCAATTAGTGTTAATAATAAGCAATCGCAGCTTTTAATAATAAGCCATCCCAAACAGCCACTTTTTGTGTAGTCAATAAGCACTCCAACTGTGTAACACCCCTATTTATGGACATATAGCTAGGGAAGCTAATCTGGGGTATTACGTCATGGATCAACAGACATAATCATAGAAATGACTCATAAAGAGACGTTTTAGAAAATTTAGTTATCATTCTATATAATTAGAGTTTTACAAAAGAGAGGATCCCAAAATCTACATGAAAAACATAAAGGTTTAAATGATTACAAGTTTGGTCGTCCTCAAGTCCAATGCCACTCGTGCCATATGGTTGTCAATTACCTAGAGATAAACATGCTAAAAGGCGTCAATCATCAAAAGGTTGAGTGAAAATTCATAGGTTTATGATAAATAGTTGAATACAAGTCATCATAAATAGTGGGTTACGTTGTTATACACCCATAAATAGTAATAATTGCAATTGCATTTACAATTATCATAGTAATTATCGAATACAAGTAATCATAAGTGGTAATAATTACAACACATACAATTATCATGAAAAACAATATTATTGCCCTTTGCTCTATGATATCAATACGTTAAACAAGGGAAATCACCGTAGTGACATTGGTTGAGGAACATATGTCCTGTGGAAAGGTAACTTGCCATAGGTTTCCTATTAGTCAAATATAGTGCTATTGGTAAACAAAAGTCATAGGTTCACCAAGGGAGTCGTCACACCCCGATAGATCTATCCACAATATTCGCGTTCACTCACAAGTGACTAATGGTTCATGATTAAGAAATATTAGCAGTGGAAGGTACTTAGGCAATAATATATCTGGATAGCATACAGTTAGAAAAACACTTGCATTCATGGTTTAAGCATGTATCCCCCTCGCGGGTTTATAAAGTATTCAAAAGATTTAAAATGCGAGGCTATGAACTCACCTTAACAGGGAAATCTGATTGATGGCAAAAGTATATGAAATGAAAGTAACGGCCTCGTCACGTAACCTGAGGGTAATATGTCAAGTCTTAGTGTGATTGTTTATGTTTTCAAAACTTTATAAAGTTTAACATACATCTTACTTTGATTTATTAATTTATGGAAATATTGTATCACTGTTCGGCTATCATAATTCAGAGGTCATGCAGTAACTGTTGAGGAGCTAGGAACTTTAAATCGTAAATCCAGCAAACTCATCAAAACGTTCCATCAAATGAAACCCCTCACAATTGAAATTCTCTTAGTTATCATGATAAGATATAGATTTAAGTTCTTCAAACGCTATCGATGATAAGTTACGTTAAATATGATTTATGAGGCTGTTTTTGAAATCAGAGAAAAGATTTATGCTAGCTCTATCATAAACATTCGAAAGGTTTAGGCTTTCTTGTTAGGATCACATGGGTCACGGTTTTGAGTTAGAAGGTTTCTATCATGAGTTTTGATGCTTATAAAGATTTTATAGCAAGACCAATATATGATCTAGGATCTGCTATGAATGTATCAACAAGGTGGAGATTACCAAGGCATGCTTGGTGGAAATGGGTTGGAAATGATAAGAATGGAACCCGATACCTTGGAGATGAGTTTATTAACCTCTCCTCCTTAATATTGGATTTCGGAAAACACCTTGGTACTTCTTCTTAATCCTTCTTAGCTTCGGCTAGAACTAAGCTTGTACACGTTTTGAGTAAGGATTGTGTTTAGATGGTGTGTTTTGGAGAGGTGTGAGTCTCGGCTTTATATAGCATGCAAGACTTGGAGGACAAGGGTTACTATAAGAGGTGGCATATGGTGATGAAGGCATGGTTTAACAAAAAGTGACAAGGATGGAAGACTTAGGGTGCAAGGGGGATGATTGGTTGGCGTTTTGTTGGGCCAAGTGATGAGGTGGGGGTTTGCAAGAATGACAAGGATAGTGTTGCTTGGAGTCCAAGATTATGACGTGGGGGTGATGAAAGTGTGATCATGGTGGAAGGGTGTTGGTGTGAAAGGGTTTAAGGATGATGACGAGGTGGTGAGGTGGTGGTGAGCTTGGTTTAGATTAGTTTGAAACTAGTTAGGGTGTCGGGTTCAATGTGGTCTCGGTTTAGGTTTAGGGTTGGATGAGTTAAGATTAGTTAGGGTTAGGACTTAGTTTAGGGTTAAGATTAGGGTTAGGATTTTGATTAATGCTAGTGTTTAGATTGGGACTAGTATTGATGTTAATATTAAGATTTCGGATTACAGTTTTAGGTTTAAGGTTTTATGGTTTTGGTTAGGCTAGCGTCTTAGGATTTATGAATTTCGGTTTAGGATTAGAGTATAAAACATGTTAAGGTTTAGTTTAATTAAGCATGTTGTACATAGAATGCTTGTATTTCGGGTTTAAAATGTGGTACCAAGGTTATAAAGAAAATGGTGGGAAAATAGGATTTTGAATCCTATGCTTTATTGGTTTGTACATTGAGCTTTATAAGGTTGTAACTTGACTCGGAGGGAAATTATATTCAAATATTATGCTATGATAGTTGTACATTTTCCTTATTAGATTGTACCTTAGAATTGTATGTATATATTAATATAGTTAGGGGTTTTGAAAACGTTAACAATAAAGTTCATTTAGTAATAATGTTATGAAAATTACGTTAAATAGATAACGTACATGATATAGAGGATATTAGAATATTGACTTGACATATTAAGGCGTTTACTTGATATAAACGTAGATAGAATTGGCATAGGTAGTTGTGTGAGCTCGTTTACTTTAGAAATGTAAACTTTGTTTAACATTATGAATAAAGCAAAAAATTTCCTGTGAAAAAGTAGTATTTAATATAATATAAGTGGAAATTACAGTGATGAAAATTGTGGGTTGTTACATTCCCCCAACCTTACAGAAATCTCATCCTGAGATTTAGTTGAGTGATAGAGTGATATTTGGAAAAAGAAGTTCTTAGCTTCTACAGTTTCTGGTCTGATGGCCTTAGCTTTGTTTACAATTTGACAACTGATATAGTTGAAGGGTCCCCTGTGTGATGCAGTGTACATTCATACATAGGGGATGAGGCCATTATATCCCCGTTTCCATAAGTCTTGGAATATAACAACATGTAATTTCATCTATGTAAATCCATTAAGTTATGATGCAAATGTTTACTATCTATCTATTATATTATGTACCACCTTTTTCTATGAAATTTTTGTTCTTATTACATTAGTGCTTTACCAATATCTCATTATGCACTATATCTTGATTACTAAGGTTAACGAGCTCACGCAACCTACCTTTGCAATCTATCTTCATATTTTTATGTCAAGAAAACATCATTAAAACATGTCAAGTCAATACATTTTTACAATAGTACATTACTCTTTATTGTACATTTTGCAACGTGTATATCAAGACAGGCTTTATATATATGTTATCGTTATGCCCTCAAAACCCTAATTTCATGAAAAGTTAATTATCTAATGTGAATGTACATCTACTAAAGCATATGTACAAGTAATATAACATTTCATTTGAATATAAATTCCCTCCAAAGAAAGGTACAAGTTCTCAAACCATAATGTATAAGTCATTAATGCACTATATCTAAAATAGCCACTTTAACTATGTTTTTCCTAAGGAATCTTATACAATCTATCAAGTACAAGTTTCAGGCAAGTCATATACTTCATTTACAATCCATAGTCATTCTTATTTCATGAGATTTCATGAAATTAAACCGAGAAACCCAAAATCGAGCTAGTTTCTAAACCGAGACCCGTTTATTGATCTTTATCTGTTTTAAACCTAAACCACTACTCAAATAAGTTGTAATTACATAATTACAACATTACAATCACCTTCCATCATCAATTTCAAACATTATAACAACAATGGATGAGAATTTAACCAAGAAAACCCTAATCGAACCCTAATTGCAAAACATGACCCGTTTACTCACCATTAACCAAATTGTGATCTAAGCTCTTAATACAATCCTTAAGATCATTAATCCACCCATATCTCTCCAATGTATACGTAAAGAAAACCAGAGGGGAAAACCCTAAACCATATACCATATGAACCCGTGACCTATTTTACTCATTTTTGCCCATTTTAAACCCGAACCACCTATCAATCCTTGTTAATAATCCTTAATACAAGTATTATGAACATATACTTATCATTATATCATAAGAGTACATGAAATTGAAGCTTAAAAACCCAAACCGTGCCCTAACCCACTTCACTTGAACCCGCGTACCTTTTTACTTAATTTTACCCATTTTTAACATACAACCAAGCAAACACCTACCTCTATGATGCACCTACTTTAGCAATAACCAGCTTTCAGCACTAGAAGCTCTTTTCATACTTGGTCACCAAGGCTCCACATCACACCTTGCTGTTCATTTCAGCCGTGGCTTACAAACAACCTACACACCTCCACCTTGCATTCCAAGCACCTTAGTCAATTAATCTTGCTCCCTACTCCACCTATTAAACATTTGGTCTTCAATTATACATCACTTGCTAGTAAAACTTGGGCTTAAGGTGTTGTTTACCACTATTAAGCATAAACTCTTCATTCTAACTCATCCCCCACTTCCTCCTCTATAACCCTTAATAGCAGCAATCCTTTGCTCAAAGAAGATCCTAAGAGGTCCTAAGAAGTCTCAAGAACAGAAGTGAAGCAAAAGAAACCAAGAAAAGAAGCCCGGGAGTCGTTATTCTAGGCGTACGAAGCTAAAAGTCCCGATTTCAACCCGTTTTCAAGCTATAAGCTCAAACCCAGGTTCTATGATCTTCATACCTGCTCCTACACTCTTATAATGTTCATATGATCCTAAATATACTCTTGTTAAAGTTTTATAACTCAATTCATACTCATTTTCCATTTTGATCCAAAACCGTACACCCGAAACCCTAATTTTATGTTTTTCTTAAAACTAAATGTTATAATGGTTAAATATTGTTATAATCTATCCTAACATGCTTAACTAATGTTAATATAACAACTTTATCAAGTCTTGAAGGAATTTGAACTTAAAACCCGCGCGTTTACGTTTTAAAACCCTAATATGACCCGTTTTGCTTCCTAGCTTAACGAATCGTTATTTTAAACTTTCGTTACGTTAAACCTTCATATTTTAGCTTATTCTAATAAGATATAACCTGCAAATATCTTTTGAAATGTTAAAATAAGCTTGCATGGCCATTCGGACTTGTTTTGTAAATATTATCCATGCAAGGGGTATATATCGTAATTTTCTGAAACTTATAACTAAAGGGACTGAAAATGTCATTTTATCAAAGTTATAACTATAGGGGTCTATTATGTCACTTTCCAAAGTGCAAGGTTTACTTTGTACATCTTTTAAACTAGAAGGACCAAACTCGTAAAAGTGCAAACCCCAAGGGTATATTTTGCCATTTTTCATTCTTAAGGGTCTAAAATGTAACATTTTGAAAAAGTATAAAAACATGTTCAAAACATTACAAGACATAACTTTAATTAACACTTGTCGTGCTTATCATTTCCAGATATTAAGCAAAACGCTTAAAACCAATTATATCGTATCACAATACTAGGGAGCTTCATATTAAAAGGTTTCATCTTGGTATTACGTTCTGACTGAGTTGTTGGGTTTACGATTTAAAGTGCCCTAGCTCCTCAAACGTTTACTGAATGACCTCTGAATTATGATGGCCCGAACGGTGATACAATACTCCATAACAATTCAATCAAAGATGATATTCATTATAATGTAAAACATATTCAATCAAACTAAGACTTGACATATTACCCCAGGTTGCGTGTGACGAAGCGTTACATTCATCTCTATACCTTTTCTATCAAATTCCCCTTTACTGTTAAGGTGAGTTCATAGCCTCGCATTTCAATATTTCAAATGTTTTATAAACCCGCGAGGAGGATACATGCTATAACCATGAATGCAATTGTTTTCTGTATGCTATTCCAATTTATTATTGCCTAAGTAACTATTTTCCTTTAAGTCCCTAATATCATGAACCGTTAATTACTTTATGGAGTAAGCGCGAATGGTGTAAATAGATTTATTTGGGTTGGACTCCCCGTTGGTGTACCTAGTTATACCGGTAACCAATCGCACATCATTAGAATATAACTGCGGGTGTTTTGGCAAAGGCACCCATTGGGGCTATAACGTATCAAACATATCCCAAGGCTTCGGATTAATGAGCTAATGGCAATAATATTTGTTTTATAACGGGTGTATAACAACGTAACCCAATATCGAATTTGCATTCAATTATTTAACTAAAAGCTATGAATATCACTCAACCTTTGTGTTGACTTTTTAGCATGTTTTATCTCAGGTAACTAAGCAACCTATGGCACGGAGTGGCGAGGACTTGAAGATGACAAAACTGTTATCATTCAAACTTTGTGTTTTAGATTTTGGGACCATTCGTTTGTAAAAACTCTGATGAAATAATGAATGATAACTAAATTTTCAAAAACAACTCTTTTTTATTCGTTTTCTATGATTATGACTGTTGTACCTTGAAGTAATACCCCAAATTAGCTTCCGCTGCTATATGTAAAAATGGGGGTGTTACAACAAATGTTATATCTTAATTGTTTTATTAGGATTTTAGATTATGATTTCAAGGAGTTGTATATTATTTAGCGTCGATTTTATACATATATAGTTGTTTTTGACTTTGATTTTCAGGTTATATATGATAAGCAGAGTCTGAAAGCTCTTAGGATTATCAATTGGATGATTCTTGGATGATTATTTAGCCGGTTTATCTCGTTTCTTCTTCGCTATTGAGCAAACCAGGGGAGTACTAGCTTCTTTCGTCTCTCATTTATTCTTACCTTTTTCATTTTTCGGGTACTTTTAGAACACTAGGGAAAATGTTCAATTTATGTGTAGGGAGGGTAATGAAAGCTTTAGAAACTATATTTTCATTTGCATTTTCTTTGTCCTTAAAAAGATCTGTAATATACCAAAACATAGTTTAAAACGGTAATTTTGACCCAAATTAAAAAAAATTATAGCATATATCGGTGAAACTGTAGTTTTAGAAGCATCTCATGGATAGGAGTTAATGACTAGCACAAAAACCCTACCACTAAAAAATTTCAACCCCAAAAATGTGAGGTTCGCACCTAGATCTTTAGGTATATAAAAACATTCATCTTTAATGCTTGTAAGTGTACATGTAGTGTATTAGATTTTAGAACTTGCTTTAGTAATACATCTCGAGACTGCTAGTGAGATCGCATTGGTGTGATTAGGATTACTAAGTGATAAGAGGCATTAGGGTAACCATTATTTTTAGCTTGCTTGAACCGCCCAATTTTTTTTATACTATATATTGAAAATCATGTATCTACCAATCATTAAATCATGAGCTTATGAAAACTCATTTCATTTATAATATATAACATGTCTGAAATCTGTATACGTTAATAAAATAAGCGGAAGCGTAACTTTTAGATGTAATTACGTGTTGAAGATAGTTTAAGCCATCTAGGATCGTTTTACAAATAACATTAATATGCAAAGCGGAATATAGAGAACAGTAATGTTATTAAACAAGGTTTTATTATCAAACGATTCCACCAAGCATCAATATTATTTGATCAAGATAATACGGTTACCACCTGTAACAAGGATCAACGATCCTTGAGGCTACACTATCTATTAACTAATAAACTAACTATCTAACTACTATAAGTCTACACACATTTTTATGTGTCTAGACTCTCATTGGAAGCACACTATGATACATACACGTTTCTAGATATTTAAAACTATGTCTATAAAACTCTTTATATAGAGAGTTCAAGACTTACAAAGGAAGTTAACATAAAGATATAAACAAGTAAATCTTTTAAACATTAATAAATATCTTTTGTTATCCTTATCTTCTTAAGAAGATCAAACAAAATCTTCATCTTTTGATATCTTTGACCAAATCTTCCACCAGCTTTTAGAATTCCAATCTTGACAATTTAGTCCTTA
>BQNB010106528.1:15683-23372 GCA_026074375.1 Tanacetum coccineum | reverse complement strand
TCAACGAAAGGGGGTAAACACCAACGACTCAACCGCGACCTATAATAATAGTGGTCCGCGTATTAGGAAGTTATAATATTAAGAATATGCATAATTTGCAATGTTATGGAATAATATATATTCCTACATGTATAAAATCCCATGTCGAAGAATCCCTACACAAGACACAACTACTATTTCCACACTTACGTTTTTTGAAAATTTACCGGTTTTCCTAGTCGCTTGACGACGCTTAAGGAAATACTAAATGACCACAACCACCTTTCATCTCTCATTTCTAACCACCTATATGTATTTTTAGACTACTGAAATTTTCCCAAAAATTGTTGACAAGTTTAACCATTTTTCAAAAATACAACAACACAAAGTGTCCGAAACAGGGTCTGCTAGAACATTGCTAATGTTAGACATGATCAGACCCGTTTAAACTACAAAGAAAATTCTGGAAAAATTCTAGAAAATCATATACATTATGAACTTGCTATTGTGTGAATTTCGCTAAAAACTATTATGTTTTGTTATGTCTGCTCATTACATCTTCACAATCTAAAATCTGGTTCTAAAACGCAGTTTTGACAACTATTCTTGTAAACATCCTTTGACCAACTTTTACTTACTGAAAATCCATGAGTTTTTCATTGGAAGTAGACTCGTTAAATTTGATTTTAGAATCAAGAAACTCTAGAAAAGCTTTTCGGGTGACTTAGTTACGACGCACGCAAGTTGACCCAAAATTCTGCACAAAATCGCCTAGCATAGAATTTGACGCTTCTAGTTCCCAAACTTCTAACGGACATGGAAAATTTATTTTTAAGAGTTACAAGACGCGCCTTATACCGAAACGGAGCTATGAACGACACCTATCATATTACTAAGACTAACATCAATTTTGAAAACTTTAAATTTGCCGAATTAGATGCCTAACTTTCTGACCTAAATGGGTGTCTTTCAACCCCTTCAAAACGCCATTATTTCACAACACAAATGCCTCCAATACACTTAAACTAACCTAACACCCTTTCTAATCATCCTAAATCATCTACTACCTCAAAAATGCAACATGCATTACCATCAATGGATTCTTGACATAAAACTAAACACATGCAAGTAATATATAATCAAATCAATAATAAAATGATAACAAGAGGGACTTACAAACATAAATCAATAGAAGGAAAATCAACAATATCAAACCCTTATGGGTTTTGATGCTTGGCCGATCCACACACAACCCAAAAACAATGACCAAAACTAGTTTTTGCTTCACCAATTCTTGTTTCTACACTTGTTATTAAACCCTTGTTACTCCAATTACATATAATTAGATTAAGACCCTAAAAATCATATATCACAAAAATCAAGAACTTGAGAGAAATCATGCATGGTGGTTTATCTTTGTTAAGGATTATGAGGTTTAGTTTATGGTTGATTTAAGGTTGAATGGGAGTGATTTAGGAATCAAGATTGAAGATTTTTGGTCTTGTTGTGTCGCTCGAATAGTAGAAGAGAGGGAGAAGCAGAGTCGAAAGTTTTTATCTGTGAGTTATGGAAGTTATAAAAAGAATGAACTCTTTTTATATATATCTGATATTCATTCCTAATCTTGTTTGTATCGACAAGTCTAAAATTTTAATAATACGGGTGTTTGTTTGGGTTGAGATAACCGACCCAATGTGGGCTTGGTTAGATGTATATATATTTTTTTGTTAAACTAGTACACTATTAAAACCTTGTGAAATTTTGTATTTATTTTTAAGCCCAATGATTTATAAAACCCAATTTGACTCGCTTTCGGCCAAGACACGGAAAAAGTCGTAAAATACAACAAATAAAATAATTAACCTTTCGAAGCTAAAATATAGAATTGTTAATTTCTTGATCGTTAAAACGAATAAATATCCAAGGTCGAATTCGCGAATAAATTAAAATTGACGATTTTAATAAAATCGTTTAAAAATAATAAAATAAATTCTATAAAATTTAGAAAATAGAATTAAAGCTCGGCTTGTTGTTTATAACGTTCCCAAGCTTCGAATAATGACTCATCGGGTCTTTGACGGAAATTTGTAATATTATTTCTCAACTTGGTCACCATAGAGGGTGGGAAGTATTTTCCAAGAAATATTTTCGCCATTTGGTCAAAGGTGGTGATAGAATTCCTTGGCAAACTATCAAACCATTCGGCAGCACGATGTTGCCAGGAGTAAGGGAAAATATATAGACGAAGGGCATCATCAGAGACCCCATTCACTTTCATACTTTGGGTGGCATGCAAAAACTTGTCAAGATGTTTATTGGCATCATCACCCGGTCTACGAAATGGACACGAATTTTGAACTTGTTGAATCATGTCATTCTTAAGTCCAAAATTCGTTGCTTGAATTGCAATCGGGGCAATTGGTCCACCTCGACCATCCAAAGTTGGTTGGCACAACTCCTCCATTGTTCGGAGGTCGGGAACGGGTAAACCACCTCCCGCGGGAGGTAGTCCGTCATCACCGTTTCCGTTAGCGGCCATGTTGATTTCTTCAAAATTGTTCAAAAGATTAGGATTAACACGAGTTCTTCTTCGAATTGTACGTTCGGGATCTTCGAGAGGCGGAAAAAGATTCCTTGTCGAAGATCGAGTGCTCATGCACTAAAGAGAAATATACAAAAAAAGATTATACTAATTAAATTTTTTTTTTGGTTTTTTTTTCAACAATTGATTCACAATTTATTTTAATAACGGACAATGAGATAAGACAACTTAAACCTAATAATCAACAAGCTTCACGGTAGCTCTCTAAAAGAAAAACGCACAAAGGAGCGGAGGAGTAGGAAAGCGCGAAGCTATTAAAAACCTTCTCCTTTAGGGTCGTAGTTCGTTGGAACGACCCTCCTTATACCCCTCTTATAGTTTGTTTAACTTTCAAAGGTGAGCCGTACCTCGCAAGTGACACAAAAGGCAAGTTTTTGATCTTTGGTTCGGGAACTTATTAATGATAATACTCAAAGTTGAGAGTATTATATGATTGATTCATTTTATTTATATATAAGGACAATTTTTTTATATTTTTGATTTTTCTTGTCTTATATATAATAAAAAAGAAAAAAGAAAATCTTTTTGTATTTTTTTTATAAGAAAATAAGCAAAATAACTTCTCACGGAAGGATCTTCAAAGCACTAATTGTCAAACGCAACGACAATCGTCTTACACTCCTCCCCGGCAACGGCGCCAAAAATTGATTTCTATCTTTTAGGGTATATAAATAATAATATAATATTACTACTTATATTAACCAAACCAAATCAAGTTTCCCTTGAAAAGGTTCAAAGAAAGAAAATCAATAAAATCCAAGTAGTATATGATATTCCCGGGTCGTTTTCCCGACGAAGAATGCAAATTTGAAAGTCGAGATTCGATTTGATATTTGATGTTTGAATGACAAAGATTTTGATTGGATTTCTAATTCTACGGGAAAATTAATGCAATTGATCAAAAACAGTTAAGGCAACACAAATTTAAACTAAAAAGCAAACCGGGAATCCTAAAAACGCGACTCAAAACCCTAAGTTATCAAATTTTAATTCTAAAATGAATTTTTAACTTTTAATTAACCCTAAGTGACTAAAATGCAAGAACTAAGAAAACTAAACCAAAAACGAAAGCGATTTCAGCTTAAAAACACGAAAAACGTGAACGGGATCTAATCCCGTTCTTTAAAAAACTAAAATCTACGATTTTAACCCTACGAAAGCAAATCTAATTTTCCTAAGTCCTAAATGATAAAATAAAATTTTGAAAAAAAGAATTATATTTTTTTGACTTTTTTATTTTTTATTATGAATTAAAAACGATTTTAACAAAAATTAAATAAAAAAAATACTAAACGATTTATAAAAAATCTAAAAAAATTACAAAAAGTAGTTTAAACAGTGCTGGATCTAAAAAAAATAAAAGGGGTAACACAACTTATCAAAATAAGCTGTTAAAAAGCTTAAGCATCTTATAAGCTAAATGGGGTAAAACGTTGTTAAAAGAATAATGTATGCAAATCCAAACGGAAAAGACCCAAGGGCAGAGTGGTGTTGTGGTGTGTGTTAAAAACGTTTGGTGAGTGTGGTTGAGGTCCCGAGTTCGAGCCCTGCTCACTTGGGACTTCCCCTACTCCCAAATGTTTTTATTTGCCATTTTTTACAACTTTTTAAATAAGCAGATTTTAAGCAACTTTTGTGAAAACAAAATTTTTAAAACTTAGAAATAAGCTTGAAAATAAGCAAATAAAAAAAGAGCTGAACTAAGCTTAAAATGACAGATTACTTAAAGGCTTTTTAACTTAAAATTTCTAAGCTAAAAGAGCTAATAAGCTTGAATAAGCTCTAACCTAAGCTGAATAAGCTAAAAGCACTTAAAACCTAACCTAATAAGCAAGACTAAACCTAAATAAAGCAAATAAAATAAGCCAATAAGCTCAGATAAGCAAATAAGCTATTTGGCCAAAACTAAGAACAAAACAGCAAAAAGGGGCACTTTCTAGCTTATTTTTAAGCTAGAAAACAGATCCTTATAGGTTAGTGGCCTATATCACCAAAAAGCTTATGCAATAAGCTACAATAATCCCCAAAGAAAACGCATTTTAAAATTCATTTAAGCTATGAACATAAACATGGAATAAGCATGATTCACACAGACAACAACACTTAGAAATTTTTCAAACTTTTTAAAACCTTACTTTTAAGCCAAAAATAAGCTACACAAACAGATCCTTATGACTATAAGACCACCAAACAGATCAAGATTGGACCTCAAAGAACACATAAAAACTTTCAAAAAGCATTTTAAAATTCAGGATAAGCCACAATAAGCTAATGAAAAAGCTGTTTTGACTGAAAAGACAACAAATTTTGACAGATTTTTGCAAAACACAATCAACACTTGCAGAATTGAAGAGACTTGGTTCTAATTTGTTTTAACACTTCAATAAATACAAAAACACCATAAAAACTCAACAAGCAAAGATCTACACCTATGAACTGATTGAAATACCAAGAACACCACAGATTCACTCTTTAAGTTCTAAAAACTTTGATTTTGAGTTTTAACTCTTAACAACTTTTGAAAACTGATTTTTAGGACTAGTATAAGCTAAGCTAAAATGATTCAAGTGTCAAAACTCATTTTGACCATTTTCACCCATGAAACTGACTAAACCAAACACTCCTTTAAAATCTGATTTTAACATTTAAACTTGATTAAGACTGATTTAAGCTATAACTTGTAAAGACCAGATGTTCAATAAGCTATACTATCAATATTAAGTAGATTTCAACTACAAATAAGCACTAGAATAAGCAAGAACAGATTATGCTACTTTTTAAGCTAAAATGACAAATATTTATAAAAACTTGCACTATTGATTTTTAAAACTATACCTAATTTTTGAAGAGCACTAAACATCTTTTATAAGCTAATATAAGCAGATACCACCAAGGCAATAAGAAGAAATAAGCTATATAAGTAATAAGCCCGTTTACACTAAAAATGAGAATTATGATTCTTACAATGGTCCTTAGCTTTTGAAAGAGAATTAGCACCAAATTCAGCTTATAACCAACCTATAGCTTATCCACATAAGCACTAACCCATGGCCATCCAAGATTTACCATGCTCCAAGTGATATTTTGACAATTTGAATGATTTTAAGTGAAAAGAGTTAAACTTTTTACAAACTATTTAAAGTTTTAAAGCTTTAGTAACAGTCAATATTTGATATCAAAAAGCTTATGAGAACTTATCAAACACTTTTGAAAACACAAAACAATTAAAGACTTGAAACCAGAAATTTGAGACTTAAAAACTTAGATTTTCATTAATTTAAAAATACATTACAAGATTTGAAAGACATAAGCTAAACTACTTTAAGCTGAAAAGACTAAGCTAGATTAAAAACTTGCCATTGAAGGCTTACAAAGGCCTATTTATACTAAAATACTCCTAAGTCTTGCCCTTTGAAGTGTGTTTTCTGCGTGAGGAGAAACAAGAGTGTGTTTCTTATGTAAGGGGAAGTCCAAAATCATCTCAGCCTTCAATCTTGAGTGTCCACCAAGTCAAATGATCTCAACCCTTTATTTGTTCTTCAAAATCTTGACGAATTGAGAGTGAGGGGATGCAACTATCTTGGCATTTAAGCCATGTGAGGTGAGGTTAGATTGGGATGGTGATGGTTATGTCTTGTGTTGCAGGGGGGTGCAGAGAGGAAGAGGTTGAAGACCCTGTTATGGCAATTTGGTGCCAAAATAGGTCGTTTGTTTGAATTACTATTTTGGTGATAACAGGGTAAAGGTTTGGGGAGTTAACACTTTTGGCCCCTCAACTTGTTTGGTTGAATTGCACGTTCATACCTTTGTGGTGTTACTAGTATAAGAATGTTGGCAATTTCAGTCCCTAGGTTGTATACATGTATGTCATGGATGTCCTTTGGATGTACAGACTTTAACAGCCGTTTGGTTTAATTGTTGTTGGGCTGTTAAGTTAGGAGTTGGGCCAGATTTTAGGCTTAAATGGTTAAATAATGGCAATGGGCCATTTTCTTTGTATTAGTCTTCATATAATACCTTAATGGGCTGACCCGGCCCATTAGATGGGTACGGGTTGGCCCATTAAATATTTCTTCGATATCGGCTTCGGTTTTGACTTTGACTTTTTGGGTTTGACTTTTTGGCTTTGACCTTGACTTTTTGCGCTCTTTCCATTCCGTGCTCGGTTTTGTTGTTTTGGCTTCGTTTTTGTCATTTTCTTAGATATCCGTTACCTGCACAATACAAATGCAAAACACACAAATACAATGTATTCTTGGTATGTTTTTAGTCTTTTAAGCACGTTTCCTAGGTAAATGGTATGCGTAATTAAGCACATACCAGAACACGATCACTTAAACGAACGAATATTCTTGTTCATGTTCGTTTATTAAGAAATATGGTTGTTCGTGTTCGTTTATGTTCGTTCATTAAGACACTAAACGAACATAAACGAACAAATATACACGGGTGAATGTAAATAAACATAAAATTTACAAAAATATACACAATATTGTGTTTTATTAGTGTTGTTTTGTTTAAGTAAAGCAATTTTAAGTATATAATAAAAAATTAAAAAGATACGACAGAATAACATAAGCATATACATGATCATAAACGAACGAGTAATCGGACGTTTACGAACATAAATGAACGGATAAGACTTTTGTGCATGTTCGTTCATTTAACTAAACGAACGTAAAATGTTGTTCATGTTCGTTCATTTAATAAATAAACGAACATAAACGAACTTTTTACCGAACGGTTCACGAAATGTTCACTGAACGTTCAGTTCGTTTAAGCGCCCTAATAAGGATCAACTAAGCAAGAAAAAAAGATAGGGACTCAATCAGGGATTTCTCCCAAACCACAGGGACGAACCATGTAATTTACTCTAAATTTAACTATTGTTTAATTGTTTATTAAAATTGTTAAACTGCATCTTAAACCATAGTGCTTATTTTAAGTTCTTTGCATATCTTTTTAAGATGGTTTTTCATTAAACAACATTAAAATTATATAAATTTACCTATCGTTAAATTGTTATTTAAACGTTATTTCGTTAAACATCGTTAAAATTATATAAATTAACATATTTTGAAATTGTTTTTTAAAATGGTTAAAGTGCA
>BQNB010106528.1:5683-10683 GCA_026074375.1 Tanacetum coccineum | reverse complement strand
TGTTGAATGATAGAATTCATACCACTCTATATTAGTAGGAATTCATAATCTTTACTGACACATACATGCAACATAAAATCTCAGCCACGTAAATTTGACTTATTCCCTATTATTGCATTGTTCTTTTTCATATTTTATTTGAAAAAGTATTTTAAAATATTTTATAAATTTATAAACCAAACTTTTTTTATATATAAAATATTATATTCTCTCTCCTAATCTTATTTCAAATCCATATCAAATCTTTCAAAACTTTCCCAAATCCTAATACCACTTGTACACCAAACGGACCCTAAAGTTTAACAGGTCAAAAGTATGAAACTGTTAAAAATTACGAAACAAAAACTAATAAAAAACTGCGTTGCACTGTAAAAAAGAGTACAAAAGGAATCTTTTGTACCTTTTTGACACTATTCATGGGCCAGGGGGTACCAATAGGGGTAGCCGTCTTTATAACCTATCCTTTATTCACGTTCTTAACGGAAACAATAATGCAATGTCGATGATGATGGATGTGACAATAGGGGGCTTAAAAAGACATAAGTACATGTCTCTTAACAACTACTATAATCATGATTGTGACAAGACACTTGAAGTCATTTGGTACTACTGTCTTATCACTTGTCCGATCAACAAATATTAAACGGTTGCGCATTCAACAAGTATTAAACAGCCTGAATAAATTATTTTTTTGAACGACTGAATAAATGATTTTATCATTGTAGCGTCATACCATTTTTTGTTAATTGTCATGTCAGTTCTAATATAACTAGTATATGTTTAATGTGCATAAGAACATGTCTGTACAAATTAAGGCTGTAAGGAATAGGGTGAAACTCACCGAAATAAACCAACTCATCGAGGTGAGTACTATGCCAGTTGACACAACTCGCGCGTGAGTTGGCTTAAGATAGGTGAACCACTCACCTCAGTGTGTGGTTCACCTATCTTAAGCCAACTCACGCGCGAGTTGTGTCAACTGGCATAGTACTCACCTCGATGAGTTGGTTTATTTCGGTGAGTTTCACCCTATTCCTTACAGCCTTAATTTTGTTACAGAATGTTTCTTTTGCAAATTAAACAATACATAGTTATATTAGCACTCTGACATCAATAACAAAAAATGGGTATGACGCCGCTACAATGATAAATTCCATTTATTCAGTCGTTCAAAAAAATAATTTATTCAGGCTGTTTAATACTTGTTGAATGCGCAACCGTTTAATATTTGTTGATCGGACAAGTGATAAGACAGTAGTACCAAATGACTTCAAGTGTCTTGTCACAATCATGATTATAGTAGTTGTTAAGAGACATGTACTTATGTCTTTTTAAGCCCCCTATTGTCACATCCATCATCATGAAATTTGCTTATTGTTTCCGTTAAGACGTGATTAAAGGATAGGTTTATAAAGGGACGGCTTACCTATTGGTACCCCCTGCCCTGAATAGTGTCAAAAGGTATATAAAGAGTCCTTTTGTACTTCCTTTTTTTCAGTGCAACGTAGTTTTTTATTAGTTTTGTTTCGTAATTTTGAACAGTTTCATTCTTTTGGACCTGTTAAACTTAGGGTCACGTTTGGTGTACCAAAGTAGTGGTATTAGGATTTGGGAAAGTTTTGAAAGATTTTTGTTATGATTTTAAATAGATTAGGTGATTCCTTTGAGAATATAATAATTTATATATAAAAAAGTTTGGTTTATAAATTTATAAAATATTTTAAAATACTTTTTCAAATAAAATATGAAAAAGAACAATGCAATAATAAGGAATAAGTCAAATTTACGTGGCTGAGATTTTATGTTGCATGTATGTGTCAGTAAAGATTATGAATTCCTACTAATATAGAGTGGTATGAATTCTATCATTCAACACCCTTTGACTATTTCAAAAGCAAGAACCAAACATGTAAATTTTAACTTCATTCTAAAGAAACAGTGGGATACCCCTCTACCAAACACACCCTTATATTTTTCGTTCCGTTTTTTCCGTGTCACAGTTTTATAACATATACAAAATTATAAAAATACAAAAAAAATAAAATACAAAAAAAAAACCGTAAAAAACCCGGAGGGGGTACAAATGGTGATTTAGGGGAGGTACATATATCATATTGTATCTTTTTGGTTTTTTGTGTTAATTCAGTGAAACGAAAAGTGTGAAATAAAAAATATAAAGTTTGAGAAGTCAAAAGTATTAAATTGTAAAAAAAAACGAAACATAAAAAAATATGTTGTACTGTAAAGATATGTGACAAATGAAATGTTTTGTACCTTTTTAGTGAAAAAGAGCGAGGTTGCTTTTGGCACGTTGTTAAATTTCTGGCTGACGTGTAAACACAAGTGTAAGAGTTTACTAATAGTATAACCCCCTAGATCTATTGTGCATCTCTTTGTGTATAACACAAATGAAATGTTTTGTTATCCTTTTTGGTACCTTAAAGAACACATTATTGGTATCATCCTGGCCCGCCAAAACAGTACATAAAACATTTTTTTTTTGTTCATCTATTTATGTGCAACACAAACTTTTTATCAGTTTCTATGTTAATATTTTGACTGTTTTAAACTTTACATTTTTTATTCCGTATTTTTTTCGTTCACAGTTTTATAATATAACAAAAGTAGTTTTTAAGTATATTTAAAAAAAACTTATTAGACATCTATACCCTTTATCCAAAATATCAAATTTTTTACACTTTTACTACCATTTTAACTAAAAAGTCAAGTGCGCTAACTGTTACTCGTTTTCGTCTTAAGATAATTGTCCTCTTTTGAGTTTTTGAATCTTTTTTTCGATTTTGATTTTTTAAATATTTTCGTTTGTATTATATAATACTTGACGTAAAATATATGAAAAAAATAGTTATTAAATGTATTTTTTATTGGTATACTTTTTATCAAATATTATTATATAAAATAAAAAAGAATATTAAAGATTAAATTTGATAAAGAAAAATAATTAAAAAATTCAAAAGGGAAGAATTATTTTGAGACGACTCAAATTCCAGCCACTCAAATTCAAAAGGGAAGAATATTAAAGATTAGAATGAAGTAATTAATCCAGATATATTGCATTGTCTTTTTCTTTCCTAGAGGCGACTCAAATTCCAGCCACTCACTTCCATTGTCGTCGTCACCATGTTACTCAAAAATTCACGCTTCTGATGCTAATATGAAGATTTAGCCCACCCCATTTTCAAACGGGCCACTACTAATTATAGAGGTGTTCACTCGAGGACCAAAACACTAGAGATTTGTAGATGAAGGTCTTTAGTGGGCGTGTTAGACCTGTAAATTCCCTAGGAATTTCGTTGGTGTTGCTCTTGTTTTGAAAGGACACAATTTACCACCATATTCATCAACTGTCATTGGTGAAATCTCTTTGTGTTTACAATTTATCTAACTAGAGTTCTTTACAGGATCTTGTGAACAACTTAAGATTAATAATTCTTTAGTTTGGATTTCTTTTATAGTAACACATTGAATTCCTCTTTCATCTTACGAATAACCTTTTTTTTTATCGTTAATAAGAGTAAAATGGAAAAGAGCGAGGTTGCTTTTGGCCGGTGACGTGTAGGCACCGGCATGAACGTATTGTATGAGATTGCCATCATTACTCGATAGCATACACTTTCTTATCATTTCCAAAACAACGCTATACATGAAACAACACTTGATGATAATCGGTTTTAAAAGACCGAGACCACATATTACGATCGCTTTCTTGGGTAAACGTTATTCAGGGAACGATGGACAATGTGGTGGAGGTTTTCTAGGGTCAACAACTGTAAATTGATTTAATATGGGTAGTTTTACATTCAATCATAACCTCTGTTTGTGAATTACTTTCATTTGTGTACATCTCATTATCTATAAAATTATATTAGTAGTATTTAAACATGGGATTGGTTCACTTGTTCTAAATTTAAAAACGAATCAAATTTTAATATTATTCCTAATATACCTTCTGCTAATTGTTACGAGTAATTGATTTTCTGCTTTTTATTTTTGTATCAAGTCTCAGCCGCAATCCTAAAACCATCGCGTCACCCAGTTTATAACAAATTTGTACGTCACAAAAATCCTATAAATCACTTGAGGCAACACAACATATATTGATACTTTAATTCTATGTGTGTTGACGGTGGGAAAGAGTAATACAAATTCAATAATACATACCCATTTACGCCATAAAGCCTCACTTGAAGGCAAACAAAGAAATGCCTTTTTAGTGTTTTAGATGCATTCTTTACATATTTCAACATAAATATTGATTATGTAATTAGGTAAATTGGTGAGTTTGTCAAACAAAAATTTTCACTCGTGCATTGCCATATAGCATCCGCATACGATTATATTATACACACCATAAGTGTCGGCATTTCCTGGCTTGCGTGCATGTTTTATGAATGGTATTTTAAAGTGTTTTGTAGAATCATATATATATTGTTCTTGTAGAATCATATATATAATGTTCTTGTAGAATCATATATATATATATATATATATATATATAGGATAAAGATCAAATAAAAAGACAAATATTCGTGAGAAGGATAAAAAGATTTATTTTTTAAAAAAAGTTCTCAAAAAATTCCACAAGATCGTGTATGTTGGTGCATGAAAAAGTTGTAAAGGAAATTTTTCTAAAAGTGGATAGTTTTGCCGAAAAATTTTTATTAAAAAAAACGTTTGTGCATTAAATCGGTTTTTTGTGCATCAAAAATTCTTTTTTTGCGCATTAAAAAAACGTATAAAAACACAAAATTAGAAAAACTTCTTTTACAAAAGTTTTATGCACCAACATACCTGATTTAATGGAATTTTTTTGAAATATTTTGAAAACTTTTTTAAAAAAAGTTTTCTTTTTATCATTCTCACGAATATTTGTCTTTTTATTTTAACATTCCTATATATATATATATATATGATAAAGATCAAATAAAAAGACAAATATTCGTGAGAAGAATAAAAAAATATATTGTGAAGGAAGTTTT